>SNQJ01S0007314.1:152747-165961 GCA_010110895.2 Picea sitchensis | reverse complement strand
ACATTTCACCAAGAAACATTATAGCAAACCCTAGTTGTAACACCTTCCATCAAGAAATATGCCAAAAATGCCAAAAGAGATCCAAAATGCCTTCCTTCAACAAGTGCGCCTCACAATTTCAGCCAAACAACCCAAGTGTAGCACTAATTTCAGACCTCACTAATGAGTGAGTGAAAGATGATGAAAAAATGAGAGTGAAAACTCTCAATTTATACTGGACCATGACCTAATTTCACTTTTAGGTCATAAAAAGGCCGACAAGGCCAAAATACTAAAAATCATACTGTTTTACATTAAATGACCAAAATTAAAACCTAATCAAGTTAAAGAGAGACGTCGTGCCCCTTTGGGGGAGACGCTAGCCCCGTTAGGGAAAATACAGCATCCTGGAGCAAAACGTTAGCCCTCCTTGGGCTTCTCTAGCCTGCCACACGTGCCAACACTGCCAAATCTGCCTCTCAAGACGTCCACAAGGTTGGATGACATCATGATCATCAAGGGTGACATCCTAGGCCTTCCAAGGCCAACACTCCAGTGGAGAGGGCACAACCCCCCTAGGTCAAGCTCTGCCAGGGTGCCTCTGGTGGAACGTCCTCCTCTTCTCCAGTGCAAAGCCCCTGATCCATCTCTATCCTGTCTCTGCCCCTTGATGGGGTCTCAGCATCCATCTGATGGGCTCTTCGGCCCCATGGAGTTCCAAATTGATCATCTCCCCATGTGTACCGGTCAAAATGGTACCTGTCCGCCGAGTATGATCCTGCACATCAACAGATACGCCCTCCGTGGGCTCATAAGTCACAGGGATCATAGCGATATCAATCACATCTCATCATCAATATTATTAAACATGTGCATAAAATCCCTAATACATCAGTTAAAAGCTCAAGGACATTACACGAGCCTGCAATACAAGTTTGGGGAAAATGACAGGGCGTCCTATTGGGCTAGTGTCCACTGGAAAAGGAAAGTTCTCGGAAGAGAGCTCATCGAAGCCATGTAAGTGGGTGAGGTGGTCAAGGGATGTCCTGGCAAGTGGGTGCAGTGGGAGCAGAGGATGCAAGGTTTTACCTGTAGGTGCCTTTGTAGAAGGCGAGCTGCACCTGTCCTGGATGCAAATCTTTCCAAGCCCATGCCTTTATTCTTTTATTCTTTATTGTTTTTTCTTCAAGAGGCTAATCAGAGGACAGTGTCCTGGCGTGGTGACCAGTGGTGATAGCGTTACCCACAAGTACTTTTGCAGAAATGAGAAGGTTGGCTCGTGATGAGACCCCCTTTCCCTTCGCAATGCAACCAAGAGTCACTACCCTGGAATGGTAACCAGATGGTGGTAATGTCATACTACTAGGTACCCATGGACCTAATAGGCTGGCTCGCGATGAGACCCCCTATCCTTTGACTAGGTCTTGTTTTTGCTATTTTTATGGGTCCCTCTTGTTTCTTGCTGAGAAGCCTTTTATTGCTTTCTCGGGGATCCCTGGGCGAAGCATCTCGAGGTTTTATTCTTAGGCTTTTATCTTTTTCCAACTTGCTTTTACCTTCTGGGCCTTTAGCCCCTTCTTCCCACGAGGTAAGGTGCAATCCTGTAAATAGGTCAACCCATTGTCCGGACAAGTGCAAGGGATAGATGGACGGGAAGCAAGATGAAAAAGTGGTGTTATGATGGGAGCGGACGATGGATTTTCATAAGCCCTCCCCAGTGGCAAACCAAAACCTACGTGCACAGGCTTACTAGGGCATCCTGTCAATCCCCCCAGGCATGGTCAAGTGGGCAAGCGTAAGATCCAAGCATTTGTTAGAAATAAAAGGAAATAGATGCACATATTCAAAGGTTTTGATGATCAAAGTGACACATGCCATGATATCCGGACTTATTACCTCATGGAGCAAGAGCCATCTCTGACACAAGACCAATCTGATGGTGATGGATGTTGCTGCTAACAAGATAGAGGTGCTGAAATGAAGAAAAGGTGGGCCTTCTAGGGCCATAATAAAGTCGATCCGGCTCTCAGTACTCCATGTCTAGGACCTGTGGGCCTCGAGACATGATCTCCTAGTTATCCCTAAAATTGCGGGATAACAAGCCCAAAATGCAAAAGTGATAATAATCCAGAGTGAGTGAGAGATGCTCCCTTCCTTTCTTTTATACCCCTAATCTAATTCTCTGTTGAGTTAGTTAACCTCTGGGGTTAACTCCTAGCTTTTCCACACGTGTTCTTTTCTTTTCTTCATTTCACCTTTTTCTCCCAAAGTCAACTTAATATTATAACATTGTGCTCAAGTACGTGCTTTGGGATATCTTGGTCCCCATGTTATATGGGACTATAGTCTAGTGGGGACAACTAGACTACTAAGTCTCTCACAACCTCTTTATCAAGAGGTGGGGGACATTACAGTCTCTCCTGCTAGAAATTGCTTGCCCACAAGCAATTCTGAACCTGTTTCCTAAAGAACTTGTTCACTTTCCCAAGTGGCATCCTCTATAGGTAAGTTCTTCCATATCAATTGCCCCTCTTCATCCAAAGAGGGTAGTTCCTCAATAGGAATGATGTGTTTGCCTATAGCTCCTTTTAAGCATGATACATGAAAGACATTGTGTATTTTGCTGCGCTGTGGTAGATCAAGCTCATATGCCACGACCTCTAGCTTTTTGTTTACCCTGTATGGCCCAAAGAAGCGAAGTTGGAGATTTTTTGCACCACTCCTCTTAATAGATGCATGTTGTATGGTTGCAACCTCAAATGTACGCTCCACCCTGTTCCTATCTGCTTGTACCTTTTGTTGATTCTGTGCCCTTTGCAAGTGAACTTTAAGCTCTCTGAGTATATCTTGACTCTGTTGATTCCAATCTTGTACCATAGGAGCCTTGTTGTCACCGAAGAATCTCCACAAAGGAGAGGGGATCATAATTGTATAAGGCCCTGAAAGGTGACATACCGATACACATGTGATAGGTGGTGTTGTAGCAATATTCTCCCAAGTTGAGCCACTTTACCCATGCCTTTTGTTGCCCTGAAACATAATTCTGAAGGTAGCCTTCAACCCACTTGTTGACTATCTCTGTTTGGTCATCCGTTTGAGGATGATAGCTAGTACTAGGGGTCAAGGTCGTACCCACCAACCAAAATAGCTCCTGCCAAAAGGTGCTCATGAACCTGTTGTCCCTGTCACTCACAATGGTTTTGGGTAAACCATGCAACCTAAAAACCTCTAAAGAACAAATCTGCAACCTGTGTGGCACTGTAATCCGTGGCAATGGCGAAAAAGTGCGGAAATTTGGTTAACCTATCCACCACCACAAAAATGCAATCCTTGCCTTGGGCCTTGGGCAATCCCGTGATGAAATCCATAGATATACTTTCCCATTTATGCTCAAGAATGGGAAGTGGTTGCAGTAACCCTGCTGGATGAATGTGTTCATCCTTGTTTTCCTAACAAGTGGTGCATTCCTTGATGTGGCGCATCACATCTTCCTTCATGCCCTTCGATTCGAATCTTTCCCTTATTTGCATGTGTGTTTTGACGAATCCCTGATGCCCTACTACCGGTGAATCATGGCATGCCTGTAGCACTCTGGTTTTAAAGGTTGACTCTGGAACCAAGAAGATTCAGCCCTTGTGTAATATGATGTCATCCACACTCCTAAAGTTGCCATCTTGTACCTGCCCATCCATCAAATCGCATGCAAACCTATTTTTCGAATATTCCACCAAAAGGTGTGCCTTCTAGTCAACTGAGATGTCGGTCATAGCATAAACTGATGGTCTTTTGGATAGGGCATCAACCACCACATTATTTTTCCCTTTGACAAATTCAATGTCAAAGTCATATGCCTGGATCTTGCTAACCCATTTATGTTGTCTCTCATTTAAGTCCTTCTGATCCAAAAAGTACTTGAGGCTATTGTGATCTGTCCTCACTACAAATTTTGACCCAACCAAGTATTCCCTGAACTTAGCCAATGCATGCATGATGGCTAACATCTCTTTGTCATAAATGGTATAGAGAAGCTCAGGACCCCTCAGTTTTCGGCTCTCGTAGACAATGGGGTGTCTATTCTGCATAAGTACTGCTCCAGTGCCCTCCCCTGAGGCGTCACACTCCACTGTGAAAGGTTGTGCGAAATCTGGTAGAGCCAATACCGGACATGTAGATTTTCTGAGGTACTATGAGGCTTCCCAACAGTTTTTTCTTTGACCTTGTTGACCACCTATTTCAACTAGGGGGTCAACTCCATGTGCCATAAAGCTATTTTGCGGGAATTTAATTAATTCACTAGAACTTAAAAAAAAAAACCTATCAGACTTAGCCGCAATTTCGAAATAACTCAGACACTATGTTTTAGTATGAGCTTATATACATTTTGACACTAGACATTGGATTTTCCATGCCAAGACCTGCTTGTCAACACATACTTCGGCTTTGGAGCAAGTCTTTTTCCGAGTGAAAAAACTTAGAAATTATTTAATCTTCTCACTAAGGTAAGGAGAAAAAATAATTAACAAGTGAAAAAAAACACTTCGGAGTATGTGCCCACTCCCAGATCAAGGGTGGCCAATAGCCTTTTATAATCTCTCATACTTAGAACATTTATTACAATAATGGAAATACGGGAAAAAAAGGGCCTTTTCAGGGCCTGCTGAATCACTGAACTCTGCATATATGAGCACTACTTGCTCATTCTCTGGCGGCCCTTCAGGAAATCCAGCTTGTGCAAACTGGTGGATAACAGTATGCATGTGCTAACTTCTGGTTATTAAAACTACATGCTAGAGCACCTAAAATTGCAAGTACAACCGTAACAAATCAGCAAAAATTTCCTGAACTGTTGGCTGTCCTTAAACAGCAACAAAACCTTTTCATAATAGTTGAAACTTAGAGCCAATCTGTGGTCAAAGACAGACCCAGTTGGCAACCTAATAGGACCTGGAAAATATTCATGGTATCAGAGCTGAGGTGGCTGATTTTTTGAGTAGTTGGACAGCATATGTGTTGGCTGTCATATACATCTTCTTAGCAGAATTTTGTGGACAGACGTTGATTATTTCAGTGGTTGTTAGTGGGCAGATTTTTGTAGAGGACAGTTGGGCAGTTGTGACAGTTTGTCGTCAGTCTCTTTTCACACCTACGGAGTAGGAGTGAGGTTGATTTGACTCGACCTCTTTTCACGCCTATTTTACTAGGAGTGAGGTCGGAGTTCGCTTGCCTCTTTTCACACCTGTGTTGACAAGAGTGAGGCAGCGTTCCTTTGCAGTTTGAGCATCAGTTGGGAGTGCAGTTTGGCAGACATGTCAGCATCTCAGATGCGTGTTGAGGACAGGCTAGCTGGGGCTAGCAATTGGTCGCCTTAGAAGGCGAGGATGGTCTTTGTCTTAGAGGACCTCAAGCTATGGGACATAGTTGAGGCCCATGTTCCTGTTCTTCCTGTTACCGCCCCCATCTTGTTGGCAGAGTTCAGGAAGAGGAACAAGAAGGCAAAGAGGACCATTTGTGATGCAGTTTGTGATCATATGATACCCCATTTGACTGGGAAGACTTATGCATACGAGATGTGGACATCTCTATTTAAGTTGTATGAGAGCTCCAATGAGAACCGGAAGATGGTTCTTCATGACCGACTTAGGGGCATTCGCATGCTCAAGGATGAGTCGGTAACTTCATTCCTTGGCCGCTACACTCAGATCAGAGACGAGCTTGGAGCCGTCAGAGAGGTGGTGGGCCCTAACTCTTTGGTGAGGCAAGCTATGAATAGCTTCACCAAACCGTGGGGTCCATTTCTCCATGGCATTGTTGCCAGGGAGGTCATGCCCACATGGGAGAGGATGTGGGATGACTTCGTCCAGGAGGAGATTAGGCTTGTAGCAGAGGCCTCTGGATAGCGGTAGCAGCAGCAGCAACAGTCTGGTCAGGGTGTTGAGGATATTTCTCTTTGGACAAAGGGAAAGAAGAAGGTCGGTCGTGGGGGTCGACAGGGTCCCAAGTTTGGGGCCCCACCACAGGGGAGTGGAGGAGAGAGCAGCAGTGGTCAGAGAAGTGGTCAGAAGAGAGATATGAGCAAAGTGAAGTGCTTTGTTTGTAAGAAAATGGGGCACTATGTTGGACAGTGTCCCAACAGGAAGAAGAAGAAGGGTGGTACCACAACTACAGCAGAGGAGGCAGAGTTTTAGACTCAGTTTCAGAGAGAGTGTGCCTTCATCATCTGTTGCACTTCAGTTGAGACTGCACCCAGTATCTGGTATATTGACAGTGGGGCTTCGAGCCATATGACTGGAGTCAAAGAGCATTTGACTGATCTCAGAGACACTGAGGTCAGGATGGAGATTGCTCTTGGAGATGACACATTGGTCAGAGTTGTTGGGATTGGCACAGTTACCTTTCGAAGAGATAGCATGCCCCCTATATCGTTCAGGGACATTCTCTATGTCCCTGGGCTGAAGAAGAATTTGATTTCAATTTCTACCCTCTAGGATAGAGATCTTGAGGTGACTTTCAGAGGCACTGAGGTACTCATTCATCCTCAAAGGACTTCGCTTGCCTCAAGACAAGTGATTGGAGTGACGGATGGGAAACTGTTCAGATTGTTTTTTCAGCCTCTTCATACATTGGCAGCTATGTTGCACGGGGACCCGTCCCCCCCAAAAAAACATGCGTATCCGTCGTTCCCGCATACCGGGGACCCTTAGGAAACTTACCCAAATTGTTGGGGACTTCATTGGGGACTCGGGGACTTGTTGGCCATCCCCAAGACATTCCAGACAGATTTTAGGGACGTTACGAACAGATTTCAAGGATGTTCTAAGCAGATTTCAAGGATTTTTTTGGGCAGATTTTGGGGACATTCAGGGCATATATCTTCAGTCTTGACAATAATGAAAATTGATGATTGGACAATAAGATCATTTTTCCCATCCATTATTTTTGTATTGCATTGAATCTAAATCTGTTGTAAAAGTTGTAGCTCAAAACATGGGTTCTGTATGATGGGTTTTGATTTCGGTTTCTGGTGATTTAAATATTGTATTTTCAGCAACAAGGTTACAACAAACAAAGTTTCCATGCCAAAAAAACAAGAAATGCAACATTTCAAAGGGTTGATCCTTATGGTTATTGTTCTTGTTCTTCTCATTTTTCTGGTCATCTTAGCTTTTACATATTGTACATGGGTTTTCAGGAGTCATTCAATTATAGTGCTTCCACCATCCCAACCTCAAGCATTGTGAAAACAATCAGATAGTCTCGACTTTGATTGGGCACTAAATGTTTGAATAAATTCCTATTCAATCACATTCTTAATCTGAAATATGAATCTAATCTCTTTACAGAACCAAAGTGTTTTATAGTGGTTTTCAACACAACCATAAAAATCTGCAAAACCTATTGAGAAGGGAATGCCTTTTATGTTTTAACATAATCGTCATTAATAAGAAATATGAGTAAGAAAAACTGCTATAGAGACATTTCTCATTTAAGTTTCCTAAAGCTAAACTGCATTTTGCTCTTGTCTAGCATCCAATAATGAAATGTCACTCGACCCTTTTTTAAATAGGTCGAGCTTTTTCAGAATTGGCAAGTGTAAGGGTTGTGCATAACATTGTATAGTATAGCTTGATATGCTTACAAGCTTGAAGCAACTACAAATGTTTATGGTGAATTTTAATATTTTTTGATATATATATTATTGTCGTCCCCTGAACAATTTGGGGGTGCGCTCTAGTCGTCCCGGGGACGCGTCCCCGCCGTTCCCCTGTCCTGAAAACCAATGCAACATAGATTGGCAGTGAGCAGCGATAGAAACAGACAGATATGTGAGATATGGCATCATAGGATGGCCCACCTACATCATGGAGCTCTCGGAGGATTGAGAGAGGTTGTGACAGAAGTGCCACAAATCAGTATAGAGCATCAGGATGTTTGCAGAGGGTGTGCGCTTGGTAAGTTTACCAAGGCCTCGTTCCCCAGCAGTGACATCAGGTCAACTGGGATACTAGATTTAGTACACACAGACGTGTGTGGGCCCATGACTCAGAAGTCCTTGAGTGGTTGTGAGTACTATCTCACATTTATTGATGACTACTCAAGGAAGACTTGGATCTATTTCCTGAAGGCCAAGAGTGAGGTCTTCACACGATTCCAAGAGTTTAGAGCTCTTGTGGAGAACCAATCAGGAAAGAGGATCAAAGTCTTGCAGTCGGATAACAGGGGTGAGTATTTCTCTGGACAGTTCATAGACTTTTGTGCCCAGCATGGCATTAGAAGACAGATGAACGTACCATACAACCCCCAGCAGAACGGGGTTGTCGAGAGGAAGAATCGGGCTATTACCGGTGCAGCGAGATCCATGTTGCACAATCAGAGTTTGCCTTTGTACTTATGGGCAGAGGCATGTGCTATTGCAGTTTACCTGCAGAACAGGAGCCCCCCACAGGATATTGGGGAAGATGACTCATGAGGAGGCCTTCATTGGTAGGAGGCTCGATGTCGAGCACATCAGGATCTTTGAGTACTTGACCTTTTCTCATGTCCCCTCGAAGATGAGGACAAAGCTAGACCCCACAGCCCAGCAGGGGATTCTAGTTGGATACTCGGAGGTGTCCAAAGCCTATCGCATCTACATTCCGCCACTTAGGAGAGTGGTGGTGAGCAGAGATGTCAGATTTGAGGAGGATATGGATTTTCAGAGATCTCTTAAGTCGAGAGTCAGAGTTGAGGATGATGCAGAGGCATCGATTGTTGTCCAGAGGGAGCACAGCCTCAGGTTCCAGGTACACCAGAATCAAGGGTGACAGGGTCACCATGCACAACTTCAGGGTCACAGTCAGAGCATGTTCAGTCAAAGGGGGCAGAGGCTTCAGGTTCTCAAAGTGTTGAGACGAGTCCTGAGGCAATCACTCTTGGGCAAAGAGACCTTACTTCTCCGTTGACCACTTCAGGGAAGAGGAAACCTAGATGGTTTCAGGAGACCCTGAAGGAGGCCAGAGAGAATGTAGGGGAGCCCAAGAGCCAGATCAGAGAGAGAAGACCTCCAATCAGATTTGGGGCATATTTGGCACTAGTGACGAGTATCAGGGATAGTGAGCCAAGAACATTTGCGTAGGCAGTGGACCAGCAAGTCTGGAGAGAGGCCATGGTAGAGGAGTATGACTCCATTGTGCGCAATGATGTTTGGGAGGTGGTTACGAGGCCAGTGGGGAAGTCAGTTGTGACTTCCAGGTGGTTGTACAAAACCAAGTTTGCTGCAGATGGCAACATTGAGAAACACAAGGCCCGTTTTGTGGCGCGAGGCTTCTCTCAGATTGAGGGAGTCGATTATGACGAGACATTCCCACCAGTTGCGAGATACACCTACATCAAGAGTACCATTGCCATAGCAGCAGAGATGGGTTGGAGCATTCACCAGATGGATGTGAAGACTGCATTTTTGAATGGCTTTATTGATGAGGAGGTGTACATAGAGCAGCCACAAGGGTTTGAGGTGAGTGATACGGAGAATCACGTGTGTCTTTTGAGAAAGGCACTTTATGGTCTGAAGCAAGCCTCCCAAGCTTGGTATTCACGCATAGACACATACTTGCTTCAGATGGGCTTCGAGAAGAGTGATGTTGATCCTAACCTCTACTACATCATTAGAGGTGAGGACACGCTCATTCTCATATTATATGTGGATGACTTGTTCATCACTGGAGTCGAGGATCTCATAGCTGAGTGCAAGTTGGGACTTGCATCAGAATTTGAGATGAGTGATATTGGATTGATGCACTACTTTCTAGGTATGGAGGTATGGCAGGAGGAGGGTCACATATCTCTTGGGCAGGGGAAGTATGCTACAGATATTTTGAGCAGATTTCAGATGGAGGACTACAGACCTATGTCTACACCTATGATTACCAACTGGAAGAAGCTTAGTGCTTCAGATAGCCAGTTGGTAGATGCCACAATTTACAGGTAGTTGATCGGTTCACTCATGTATCTGGAAAACACCAAATCAGATATTTGTTTTGCCATGAACACTCTCAGCCAGCACATGGTAGAGTCGAGAAGTGTTCATATGACAGGGGCAAAACACGTTTTGAGGTACATTATTGGGACAGTTGATTATGGCCTAGACTATGTCAGAGGAGATGGAGTCAGTTTGGTTGGCTACACAGACTCAGACTGGGCAGGATGTGCTACTGACAGGAAAAGCACCTCAGGGTGTTGCTTTGGTTTGGGGTCAGGACTTGCTTCCTAGTTCAGCCGGAAGCAGAAGTCAGTTGCTTTGAGTTCGGCTGAGGCAGAGTACATGGCGGCCAGTCAAGCCAGTTGTGAGGCCATTTGGCTTCGTAAGATGTTGGTTGGATTGTTTGGTCAGGAGATGCCACCGACCGTCATACACTGTGATAATCAGAGTTGCATAAAACTCTCTGAGAATCCAGTGTTTCATGATCGATCGAAGCACATAGAGATCAGGTACCACTTCATCCGTGATTAGGTTCAGAGAGGCACAGTTCAGCTGCAGTATATATCGACTGACGACCAGGTTGTAGATATACTCACCAAGGCCCTGCCAAGGGGAAAACATGTCTACTTCAGAGACAAGATGGGCTTGGTGAGGAACACCTTCCTCGATAAGAGGGAGTGTTGAGATTATGTACCTTGGGAGGTGTTCCCCATGTGTTTCTTCTCTCCTAAACACATGTGGGATGTACTATGCACTTTGTTCCTTGTACTTTATGTCTAATTTCACTTTGACTTAGGAGTTTTAAGTCAAAAGTGAAATTTTGTCATTTATGCCTAAAATGACTATTAATTCACTTTGTGAGTGAATTAGAGACATAAAGTGAACTTAGGGAACTTAACCCAAAGTGGGTTATTGAGTGAGATTCTTTTTTAAAGATCTCAACCTTTGATTAGATGGGAGATGGGATGATCTCAACCATCCATATCTTAGGTATCCTTATGGAGGTTCAAGAGGGGCGCAAAGGGAAAAGGAGAGCTCATAACTTCATTTGCTCACTTGGAGAGATTGAGAGGGAGCTTTGGCATGAGGTTTGTTGCATGAGGCAAGGCTAGCTTGGGCGCATATCTTCATGGAGAGAGGCATCTAGCTTGGAGCCTGGTTTATTTACTGAGGAGCTTTCATTGCTGTGAAGGGCGCACTTGTTGAGGAGGGCGCATCAGCAGTGGGGAGGTATTACACCTGTTAGATTGCAGTGGGATCAGTTTCAGAGGGAGGCCACACACCAGTGCTTGATTACTGTGGAGGGGTTTTCCATTCAAAGCTCACAGTTTGCATCTGCAGCAGTTTTGGTGGTTTTGAGAGCATTTATGAGGGGCGCACCTGGTTGATTTGGACTTGTATTCCAGCTTGGATCAAGTTTCTATTGTATCAGGTTCATCTTTATTTTGTACTTGATGTATTCCACCATCTCTTTTCCTCATATATAGACATATATCCCAAACTGGTTTTCCCCGGGGGGATTTTATCCAGGGTCATGTTGACCAAAAATACCTGTGTACAAAATGATGTGTGTTAGTCTTTTAGATCTACTTATTTTCAGCTGTAAATATCTCTAGGTGTGTTGTATTTATTTTAGTATGCATGTGCTAACTTCTGGTTACTAAAATTACATGCTAGAGCACCTAAAATTGCAAGTACAACCGTAACAAATCAGCAAGAAGTTCTTGAACTGTTGGCTGTCCTAAAACAGCAGCAAAACCTTTTCATAACAATTGAAACTTAGAGCCAATCTGTGGTCAAAGACAGACCCAGTTGGCAACCTGATAGGACCTGAAAAATCTTCATGGTGGAGTACACCTCCATCATGAAGAATGATGTTTGGGACATAGTGCCAAGGCCAGAGGGAAAGCAACTTGTGAGTTCTAGGTGGCTCTACAAGATCAAGCATGCAACAAATGGCAGCATTGAGAAGTTCAAAGCGAGGTTTGTGGCGAGAGGGTTCTCCCAGAGAGAGGGAGTGGACTACAAGGAGACATTTACTCTAGTCGCTAGGTACATTTCCAATAAAGAATTTATGTCCTTGGTTTCATTTATGGGATGGAGGATACATCAGAGGGGTGTGAAGACAACTTTACTTAATGGGATCATTAAGGAAGAAGTGTACATAGAGTAGCCTCCGGGCTTTGAGGAAAATGGGAAGGAGTCCCATGTGTGCAGGCTTAAGAAAACCTTGTATGGACTCAAGAAAGCACCAAGAGCACCGTATTCCAAGATCAATAGATATTTGCAAAGTATGGGCTTCACCAAAAGCGAAAAAGATTATAACTTATATTACGTATTTGTTGAGACTGATCTGCTCATTTTGGTGTTGTGTGTAGATGACTTGTTTCTAACAGGTATAGAGAAGCCCATTGCAGGGTGCAAAGAAAACATGGCGGTTGTGTTCGAGATGAAGGACATTGGCATGATGCATTACTTATTGGGTTTGAAGGTTTGGAAAAAACCAAGGGAGCAGGGTAAGTATACAATTGAGATCCTGAAGAGAATTCAGATGGAGGACTACAAACCTATGGCCACACCCATGATCACTAACCTAAATAAGTTGATAGCTTCAGATTCAGAGTTGGTGAATCCTACACTGTACAAGCAGTTGATAGGTTCTTTGATGTATTTGATCAACAATAGGCCAAATATATGTTTTGCAATGAACACCTTGAGTCAGTTCATGGTGGAGCCTGTTATCCCCGATTTCTAGGGATAACTAGGAGATCACGTCTCAAGGCCCATAGGTCCTGTTGTTGTCCTTATACACACTTGCAAATGTGAGCTAAGTCCTGCTCACTTAGTGTGTCCTCGGAGGCACAATGCCTAGGTTCAAAGTCCACGCTGTCACTTTGACTTGAACCTCTTCCATCTAGGCTAACTCCTAGGGAAGCCAAGGGGGGTAGACCCTAGTTACTGGATGAGATTAAGAGTTTTGATGTTCTAGGAGTTGGTTTTAATTGGTTAAAAGGTCAGGGGGAATCTAGCCTATGATGTCAATCAGCAAATGCACGATGCAACTATCTAAGTATGAGAGTCAGACCTTTTCCTAGGGCAACTAAGACTAATGCCTAAGATTGGGCAATGGGGTCAACTAAGTTAGGGAGATGTTCCTTACAAGATCAGTTACAAAGTATTACAAAGACAGATATAATTAGATACAAAAGAATATATCAGCTATACAGATTTAGACTAGATACAAGATATACAATATACTCACAAGTTTGCTCACATGTGC
>SNQJ01S0007314.1:136049-152737 GCA_010110895.2 Picea sitchensis | reverse complement strand
GTTACAACTAGGGTTTGCTATAATGTTTCTTGGTGAAATGTAAGTGAATTTATGCAAAACTTCTTAATTGAATGGTTGTATTGTTATTTCTTGCATTTATTGTTATAAATTTGCTGAATAAACCCTAGGTGACAAGCACACATCATTGGTCCTTGTCTCATGTCCCCGTCAAGACTTTTCAGCCATCATTTGAAGAGAGAAAGAGCCTAGCCTTAACTACACTCTTTCCCCTTCTTCTCTTGCTAGTTGTTTTACTTTTCTAAGCTAAGAAGAAGGAGACACATCAGGGCCTAGTTCAACTACACCTTGATGAGTCGATTTTCTAGGGTTTGCTAGTAAAGCCTTGCCATAGCAACACGTTGCCTTGTAAACCCTCTTGTCTTAGCCTTAAGCCATTTTCAGAAATAGCCGTTTTTGCCATTGGCCTAAGGAAGGAGGATGGAGCACCGAGGCCTAGTTCCCCTACATCGAACTGAGCCTCTCTCCCCTAGGGTTTTTGTCCTTGAGGCCTTGCTGTAGCAACACCTCAAGGCTTAATCCTCCAGTCCTTAGCTTTATTATCTTCCTTGATCCTTCAGCTCTTGGGTCCTCCCTTTGAGTCCATTAACCCTAGGAAACGCACTGATCTAAGACCTAGCCTGTGAGTATTATGATCAAAACGACTCTCAATACTTTGAATGAAACCCTAACTATTCTAACCCTAGCCTAGGACTAACCCTACTAACTAAGTGCTACCGTCATCTTTTGCTATAAACATCATTGAGCAGCTAACGTTTCACTTTTGAGCAATTGAATGGTTGATTTAAGGGCATTACTTGAATGAAGTGTTGATTATCACATTGAATGCCACGTTTTCTCAGCATTTATTGAAGAAGTGACATTTATTATCATTGCTATTTCATAAACATGACTTCGTCAATATTTACTTTTCAATTGCCTATATATGTATAAGATAGTCATTATTTCATGAAGTACTAACCAAGTGAGCAATCTTGCATATATCAGTTTCTTGTTGCTTTGTCTCAGGCAGGTGTATCTCTCTTTTTGGTTATACTTTATTATTGGCTGTTAGCCGGACTATCTGCTCGGTTGTGACTTGTGATGGGGGAAACTTATCTTTATCTTACAATCCTTTGCCTTCTCAAAACCCCAGGTCACCGGGGAAGTCTCCCTTGGGCCTTACCTCCCTAAACAGAAAGAACCATCCCATTGAGGTGACATTGGGTGGGATTGGTTCCAGTTAGGCCAGTTTGACTACTCTTCATCCATCTACTATCCTAACTACAAACTGCGCGATAACATTTTGGCGCCGCTGCCGGGGAACACTGAGTCAAAACTTCCTCAAGACGACAACCTTTTTGGTAAACCTTGCCTTTAGAGTCTTCATCTTACAAGATTACCTGGCGACTCCACCTTGGGTGTTTTCCCTTATCTTTTGATAGTTTCAAACAAACTATCTAGCAACTCCACAAGCTGCAAAGAGGTACCATAATCCTCCTCTATCCTTCAGAAGAAAGCCTCCTCGAAACTCTCCTATTGTAAAATCACTTTCTCGAGGTAATCTTCCTTTAAAAACCATGTCTAGCTCTCATACCGCTACGACGAACCCACCTAACAACCAAAGACAATGGTCATCTACTCTTTTCAGACCACTAGACATGTCAGCCATACCAGGCTACCCTAGGCAAATGCCACCCAAGTATGAAAAGTGGTTTCCTAAGTTTACCGGTACTGATGCAATCAGTGTCGAAGAATACGTGAGCAACTTCTGGGCGTTTTTTCAGCTTCATCCCGTTAGTGATGATGCTGAAGACTTAGTCATGAAGTTGTTCTCCGCTACCCTCCTTGATGCCTCAAGGCATTGGTACTTGAGCCTTCCCGACGGTGGTATTAAAACCATGGACAAACTTGAAGAAGCTTTTCTCAAAAGATGGAGTATCAAAGAAGACCCCAACATGCTTCTTACCAAGTTGAACTCCCTTTGGAAGCATGAAAATGAATCTATTCGGGAATTCCATACTAGGTTTGAAACTTTGTTGCAAAAAATCCTTGCAAGCCATCATCCAAACAGTGATTATCTTGTTCATATTTACACCAAGTCTTTTAATGGCCAACTAGGGTATCTTCTCAGGGACAAAAGCCCTCAATCAATCCAAGAAGCTCAAGAGCTGGCCACTAAAATCGAGGGAAACCTCCTTTCATCCAAGATTGAGCCTTTTGCAAATCCAAGGGGAAAAATGGACGCCAAACCAAAGATAGTCCACAGTACCGAGCCCACTTCAGACCCTTGTTCTAGTATTGCAAAATTACAAGCTTCAATGGATGGTATCATAAAGAATCAAGAACTAATGATGAGTATAATTCTCAACCTGGAGAGATCCAAGAGCCAAGCCCCTAGGGTCCCATACAAAGGTCAATTTCAAAAGGGAAACCAATTTTACAAACCAAAGAATGAGCAGGAAGTTCCAAACACCCTAACTCCTACAAATGTTGTGGATCAAAACCCTTGGTGCTTAGAGTGCAGTGAAGCACATTGGGAGCATGAATGCCCTTACAACAATGATGGCCATCAACAAGTGAGCAATATAGGCCACGTCATGGAAGGCCCTCAAATAAATATCACCGCTGCAGAGCATCAGGAGGGCATGGAAGAAGTAGCTAGGTTGGCTAGAATGGCGGTAATAAACAACCTAGACCAGGAATCAAAATAAAAATTGAAGAAGCAAGAGTTCCAGGTGTAAAGAAGAAAGAAGCTGAGCCAACCTACCGCTGAACAAACAAAACCCCCATCCTTGGATGTACTCCTTCCTAAAACATCCAAGACTGAAAGGGTTGACTTGAACTTTGACTTTGAAGGGGCGTTATCCAAGATGCATGTAACTATCCCTTTGAAAGAAGTCATCAAGGTGCCATTTGTCAAAGAATGATTTGACAACCTTTTCCAAGGATCAGATGGACCCATGGACCCCCCTATCATGTTGCAAGCTGATCACTTCAGGGTCCAGTACGATGAACATCCCCCCTTCTTCATGACCTTGATAGTGAATAATAAGAGCCTCAACAACTGCATGCTGGATACAGAGGCCGGTGCCAACATGATGTCCCTCAAGGTCATGCAACAATTGGGCCTAAAAGTCACACAACCTTACAAAAATGTGTGTGGTTTCGAATCTAAGGCCATACCCACACATGGGGTGATCGAGAATGTCGAAGTTTGCCTTAAAGAATACCCCGAAAAATTCATCCACATAGACATAGTGGTCGTGGACGTCCCAGATGTGTGGGGTATGCTATTGTCTAGGAAGTTTGCCTCAAACTTGGGAGGTACTCTTGAGATGGACCTCACATATTTGAACATACCCTTGAAAGATGAAACTGTCGGTCGTCCCCAGAATGTGCTTGTGACTACGACTCATGTGCAAGAGCCTAGTGATTCCAACAAAGATGACAAAGCACATGACGAGATCATACAAACTCTTCATAAGTATTCTTCGGAAGATATGCCTTTTTCAACAGAAGAAGACTTTGATCAGATTAAATGGCCTAAGAAAGAAGAATACCAACAACTCCTAAACAAGTTCAAGAACAAGGAAGCCAAGACTGTGAAGATACTAAAGAAGGAAAAAGATGATGTGCAGATCTGTTCGTCCCACCCTCCTCCCTTAGCACAATACACCAGGGTCGTTCAAGGAACAACCAAGTACAAGATCATAAAGTATAAGGAAGGAGACATAGTGTGGATGTGGGACACCCAGAAGGGAGAGCCAACCAATGTCAAAGGAAGCACTCAATCATGGCTCGGACCTTTCAAAGTTGAAAGAGAATCAGTCGACGACTCCTATTATTTGTCCACTTTGGAAGGAAGAAGACGCCCATTACCTATCAGCGGGCACCTCCTCAAACCCAACCGAGGTGGGGGAACCTGATTTCACAGGTAAGTGCAGGTAAGTAGGCATTTTGGCATTCATGTATTATACCATTTGCATTGCATGTTAGTTTGCTTTTACATTCACTCTATTGATTGTTTTCTTTCAGTCTTATATATATTATATGTATGTTGGGGTGGCATTACCACCCCAATTGGTTATTGATGTCACTATTGAGATTGAGCAGGTAAACAGGTTATGCCAGATATGCTGAGGTTCTCATGCGCTCTACGGTGAGCACATGTCCCCTAGTTGGAGCCATATGTTATCCCCCACTTTTAGGGATAACTAGGAGATCATGTCTCGAGGCCCACAGGTCCTAGACATGGAGTATCGAGAGTCGGATCGACTTTAGCATGGCCTTGGAGGGCCCACCTTTTCTTCATTTCAGCGCCTCTATCTTGTTAGCAGCAACAACACCCATCACCATCGGATTGGTCTTCATTTCAACGCCTCTATCAACAGCAACAACTCTTGCTCCATGAGGTAATAAGGCCGGGTATCATGGTATGTGTCACTTTGATCATCAAAACCTTTGAATATGTGCATCTATTTCCTTTTATTTCTAACAAATGTTTGGATCTTACGCTTTCCCACTTGACCATGTCTGGGGGGATTGACAGGATGCCCTAGTAAGACTGTGCCCGTAGGTTTTGGTTTGCCACTGGGGAGGGCTTCTGAAAAGCCATCGTCCGCTCCCATCATAACACCACTTTTTCATCTTGCTTCCCGCCAATCTATCCCTTGCACTTGTCCAGGCAATGGGTTGACCTATTTACAGGATTGCACCTTACCTCGTGGGAAGAAGGGGCTAAAGGCCCAGAAGGTAAAAGTAAGTTGGCAAAAGATAAAAGCCTAAGAATAAAACCTTGAGATGCTTCACCCAGGGATCCCCGAGAAAGCAATAAAAGGCTTCTCAACAAGAAACAAAAGGGACCCGTAAAAATAACAAAAACAAGACCTAGTTAGAGGATAGGGGGTCTCATCACGAGCCAGCCTATTAGGTCCATGGGTACCTAGCAGTATGACATTACCATCATTTGGTTACCATGCCAGGGTAGTGACTCTTGGTTGCATTGCTAAGGGAAATTGGGTCTCATAACGAACCAACCTTCTCATTTCTACAAAAGTACTTGTGGGTAACGCTGTCACCACTAGTCACCACGCCAGGGCAGTGTCCCCTGATTAGCCTCTTGAAGAAAAAACAATAAAGAATAAAAGAATAAAAGAATAAAGGCATGGGCTTGGAAAGATTTGCATCCAAGACAGGTGCATCTCGCCTTCTACAAAAGGCACCCACAAGTAAAACCTTGCATCCTTTGCTCCCATTGCACCCACTTGCCAGGACATCCCTTGACCACCTCACCCACTTGCATGGCTCCGACGAGCTCTCTTCTGGGAACTTTCCTTTTCCAGTGGACACTAGCCCAATAAGACGCCCTGTCATTTTCCCCAAACTTGTATTGCAGGCTCGTGTAATGTCTTTGAGCTTTTAACTGATGTATTAGGGATTTTATGCACATGTTTAATAATATTGATGATGAGATGTGATTGACATTGCTATGATCCCTGTGACTTATGAGCCCACTGAAGGCATAACTGTTGATGTGCAGGATCATACCCGGCGGACAGGTACCATTTGGACCGGTACACATGGGGAGATGATCAGTTCGAACCTCCATGGGGTTGAAGAGCCCATCAGATGGATGTTGAGACCCCATCAAGGGGCAGAGACAGGACAGAGATGGATCAGGGGCTTTGCACAGGAGAAGAAGAGGGCGTTCCACAAGAGGCACCCTGGTAGAGCTTGACCTAGGGGGGTTGTGCCCTCTCCACTGGAGCATTGGCCTTGGAAGGCCTAGGACGTCACCCTTGATGATCATGACATCATCCAGCCTTGTGGACATCTTGGGAGGCAGATTTGGCAGTGTTGACACGTGTGGTAGGTTGGAGAGGCCCAAGGAGGGCTAACGTTTTGCTCCAGGGTGTTGTATCTCACCTAGAAGGGGATAACGTCTCCCTCAAAGGGGCATGATGTCTCTCTTTAGCTTGATTAGGTTTTAATTTTGGTCATTTAATGTAAAACAATATGATTTTTAGTATTTTGGCCTTGTTGACCTTTTTATGACCTAAAAGTGAAATTAGGTCATGGTCCAGTATAAATTGAGAGTTTTCACTCTCATTTTTTCATCATCTTTCACTCACTCATTAGTGAGGTCTGAAATTAGTGCTACACTTGGGTTCTTTGGCTGAAATTGTGAGGTGCACTTGTTGAAGGAAGGCATTTTGGATCTCTTTTGGCATTTTTGGCATATTTTTTGATGGAAGGTGTTACAACTAGGGTTTGCTATAATGTTTCTTGGTGAAATGTAAGTGAATTTCTGTAAAACTTCTTAATTGAATGGTTGTATTGTTATTTCTTGCATTTATTGTTATAAATTTGCTGAATAAACCCTAGGTGACAAGCACACATCATTGGTCCTTGTCTCATGTCCCCGTCAAGAATTTTCAGCCATCATTTGAAGAGAGAAAGAGCCTAGCCTTAGCTACACTCTTTCCCCATCTTCTCTGTCTAGCCGTTTTACTTTTCTAAGCTAAGAAGAAGGAGACACATCGGGGCCTAGTTCAACTACACCTTGATGAGTTGATTTTCTAGGGTTTGCTGGTAAAGCCTTGCCATAGCAACACGTTGCCTTGTAAACCCTTTTGTCTTAGCCTTAAGCCATTTTTAGAGCTAGCTGTTTTTTCCATTGGCCTAAGGAAGGAGGAGAGAGCACTGAGGCCTAGTTCCCCTACATTGAAGTGAGCCTCTCTCCCCTAGGGTTTTTGTCCTTGAGGCCTTGCTGTAGCAACACCTCAAGGCTTAATCCTCCAGTCCTTAGCCTTATTATCTTCCTTGATCCTTCAACTCTTCCGTCCTCCCTTTGACTCCATTAACCCTAGGAAACACACTGATCTAAGACCTAGCCTGTGAGTATTATGATCAAAACCACTCTCAATACTTTGAATGAAACCCTAACTATTCTAACCTTAGCCTAGGACTAACCCTACTAACTAAGTGTTGCCGTCATCTTTTGCTATAAACATCATTGAGCAGCTAACGTTTCACTTTTGAGCAATTGAATGGTTGATTTAAGGGCATTACTTGAATGAAGTGTTGATTATGACATTGAATGGCACGTTTTCTTAGCATTTATTGAAGAAGTGACATTTATTATCATTGCTATTTCATAAACATTGACTTCGTCAATATTTACTTTTCAATTGCCTATATATGTATAAGATAGTCATTATTTCACGAAGTACTAACCAAGTGAGCAAGCTTGCATATATCAGTTTCTTGTTGCTTTGTCTCAGGCAGGTGTATCTCTCTTTTTGGTTATACTTTATTATTGGTTGTTAGCCGAACTATCTGCTTGGTTGTGACTTGTGAGGGGGGAAACTTATCTTTATCTTACAATCCTTTGCCTTATCAAAACCCCAGGTCATCGGGGACGTCTCCCCTGGGCTTTACCTCCCTAAACAGAAAGAACCATCCCATTGAGGTGACATTGGGTGTGATTGGTTCTAGTTATGCCAGTTTGACTACTCTTCATCCATTTACTATCCTAACTACAAACTGCGCGATAACAGGGCTCTTGAGCACAAAGCCATTTTGAGGGTTTGAGGTTACAAACCTTAGAGATCAACTCGGTAGTGAAAGATTCCACCCATCTTGATCCAAGCTTGGTCCCGGGGGTGCAATATTCCTCCCACACCATTCTACAGTAGGTTCAGGTCACATCCGTCATCACAGAAGAGATCAATGCACAACATTGAGGGGATTTTCAAGAGGGGGAACACCTTTTGAAGGAGATCAGTTCGATCTAGGAGGAGGAGAAGGCTTTTGAGCCAAAGGACTTCTGGGTTTTCTTTGCATGCCATTGTGCATCCTTTCTAGCCTATTCTGGAGGAGATTCCTCTGTCATATTTTTTACTAGAACTTGGAACAAGTTGAAGAGTAGGAGGGTGCACTGCAAAAAGAGGATGCATTTATGTGGGGAATCAGATCTTCCCCGAACAACTTGATACTTGACCAGGGGGTTTGTCTTGCCTCGATCTACAGTTTTGGATATTTTGGGGGTTATTGGAGGGCTTAAGGAGGGAGGCCGAAATATTGAGCTTTAGAGAGGAGGGCACATTGCAAAAAGTGGATCTGCTCATCTGAAGAGTCAGATCTTCTCCATTCAGCTTGAAACTCCATCTGGGGGTTTATCTTGCCCCGATCTACTATTCGGGGGGGTTTGGTATTGTTTGGAGGCCTTGAGGAGGAAGGCCGAATTATTGGGGTTCTACAGCCAACCAGGAGGGCACATATCATCCAACAGACAAGGCTTTAGTCATCCATAGGGACAACATTGATCTTATCTCTTCATCAGGTTACTGTGGAGCCTTGGGAGGCTATTATCTGCAATTTCGTTAAGTCTTGGAACAACTATTCTTATAGCTTCATTATTCTTATTGTATTTTCTCAGATCTACAGATCCATTGTATCTGGATCACTCTATTATCTAAATAAAGGTCAGATTTGAAGCGATTGATTCTCTACTGGTGTTATATGCTTGCATCTTGTTATTTGTTTATGATATCTGTCAGATCTATATTTTCATGTGTAATATCCCATGAATAAACCATCAATGCACAACTATCTGAAGTAAACTTGCAAACACAGTAAACAATTAATTAATCAATGGTTCCAAGCAAAAAAATTGGCTTGGGAACATTACAGTTATGGAGTTTCTTGTTTATGAGCTAGGGTTTATTACTCCTCTAGGGGCTAGACTAAATAAACCTTAGCAAGGTAAATCTACAAGGGTGTAAGCCCTTTTAGTCCTTGTAGCAACCTTTGCAATAGCATTTTCAATGACAATAAAAGATAGATCTTGATGGAGGGTGTATGCCCTTATACTCCTCCAAGGGTTTGACAAATTAACCTTGAAATCAAGAAGAAAACATATAATTGCAGAAATTTCTTACCTAATCGAAGAGATAGCATGAAAAACCCTTACTTATCAAGAACATTCCACGACAATTGCCAAGAAACAAGCATCAAGAGAAGTCGCTAACCTTCCTTCACCAATAGACAAGTAAAAGCATCCATTTGCACCGAAGACAAGAGAGAGAAAGTTTCCCAAGTAGGGCGAAAATTTCAGCCAAGAATGTATGTAATTCTCAAGTGAGTTGTGTAAAATGAAAGTGAGATGACCTCTATTTATATGAGGTCATCTAAAACCAATTTGTCCACATAAGTTTGTCAACAACAAATTAAAAGGAGGTCGACCCCCTCTATTTGCCTTTACAACTTAAAAATATAAAATTACGTAAATTAAATCCCTTAGAAGGGTGACATCATGCTCTAAAAGGGTGACGCTAAGGCCCAAAAAATAAGACGTTGAGCCTCTAGATGCAAGTCATTGGGATTCTAAAGGCCATGAGTCCATCTCTCGTGCTTTGGAGTGTCATGCCATGAATCTTCCTTCTTCAAACCACATCACCTCTCTTCTGGAACCATCAAGCCCATCAAAATCAAAACCCTAGCCTCCACATGACATCAAGGCTTAGAAGGTGACATCCTGGGCCTCCAAAGGCCAACGTCCAAGTGCAAGGAGCTACAATGTCATCACCTATTGCTGTCCAAGTGCCTCCAAAGGAAACGTCCATCATCTCAAGTGTGCAATGGCTCCGGGGTCCTCTGCCCATCCCGTGGGGCATGGCGTCCATCCTTGGAGTTTTCAACCCCCTATGAAGGTCAAAATGGAACAATCCTCCATGGAATAACTTACACCTGGAAAGACCTTGCAAAGACAAACAAGTACGCCCTCCAAGGGTCCACAAGTCACATGTACCATGACAAGTAATCCACATTTAAATAAAGAACCACCCTAACATGTGCATTAAATTCTCCCTTTTCAAACTAAGCAAATGCTCAAAGACCTTATACAATTTGCCAAATTTAGGTATGGGAGGGTTGTCATGGTGCCCTATTGGGTAGATCAATCCCCAAGTCAAGTAGTGTTTCCCAAGAAGACCCTCTCTAAGTCATGTAAATGAGTATGAGGTGGATGAGGGTATGACCTTTGGGCATGGGGTTTCTTGACATACAAGGGCTCATATTGTCTCATTTATGGGTGCCTTTGTAGAGGGTGTGTTGCATCCTCATTTGCAATGCAACATTTTTCCAAACCCTTTATTTCCGTTAATTAATTATGGTCCAAAACGTTGAGTGCTATGTGCAATGGAAAGTAAGGAGCACTGCAATGCCACTTGGAGCTAGGAGCACATTGAGTGCCATATGCAAGGAAAGTAAAAGACACCACAAATGCACTCCCTCAACAAGCGGGACATTTATTAGTTTATGTGTTTTGCTTTTATTGAAGGTTCTTGAATTTTTGTAGAGAAGCATTTCATTGCTCTCAGGACCTTAGGGCGAGCATCTACAGGATAATATATGGCTTTTATATTTTGCCAGCTATAACACTTCTGGGCCTTTAGCCCTTTCTTCCGATGAAATGAGGTACAAGCCCTTCTTGGGGTCAATAAGCCCGAAAGCCCAAAAGGTGAGGAAACAAAAGGGAAGAAGTGCGGAAAGTGGCAAGTATGGATGGGAATGGTACGATGACTCTTCAAGGAGACCCCCCAGTAGCAACCCTTTTCCCTAGGGTGACCCACTTACTTGGAAACCATGTCAACCACCAAGGTGAAATGAGACAAAAGGTATAATTTCCAAGCAAACGTTTTCATAATCAAGAAAGAACTCTTTGCAACATACTCAAGTGCTTCAATTATTAAAATGACACTTGCCATGAGACCAAACTTATTACCTCATGAAGCAAGACCTGCTATCCTTTGTGGGATAAGCTAGTGTGTTGGACGCTGCTGCTGTTGATCAACGGTGACGTGTGGTAAGAAGAGGGGTTTTGTTCGCTCATATGCCTCTCGACACTCCATGTCTTCAACCTGTGGGCCTCGAGATATCATCTCCTTAGTTACCCCTAGTTTGGGGGGGTAACAGGAACTATTAATGTTAATGTTAAAAATTTAAGCAAAAGGGAAGACAAAGAAAGATAAGGGGGAATGCCAATTTCTTCTTTAAGAATTTAATATTGCCATTTATCATTGATTTTTCCACTTCTTTTCCCCAAAATGGCGAGTCAGTTGGTCCTCAAGTTGGGGATCAACTTAGGGTGAAACCAACCTTTTGGTCTTTTCCACTTGCCGGTTTGAGGTCCTTGATGTGTGAACCGGTTTGTACTGGTTAGTCCAATCCAATTCGGTGGTCCTAAATTCTAATAGCATTGAACCAAATGATATATATCCAATTACAATCCCAACATATGAGCCAATGTTTGAGAGAGATGATTGCTTGGAGAGCTTGTTCATTTAGGATCTACAAGGTGAGGATGTTTTAGAAGACTTAGAGACTTGACTGACTACTATTTTCAAATTTTGTATTGAAAAAAATTCATTTTCGGTTGATTTAATGATTAGAAAATTTCATTGAGCAATTTTTTAAAGTATTTGGTTAAACATTTCGCATCTTGATGAATGACTTTCAAGTTTCTCTATTTGAGCAATAATGTTTGTAACTAGTTGTATTTTCTAGTCCCATTGACCTATTATTTTGGTCGCTAGTTGACATCAATAAAATTATCTGATCTTTTCTATGATCATTGTCAAGCAATGAATCTAAATCATGATTTAAATTTCATGTTCATTGTTGATCTTGAATATTTTTGTATCATTAGTGAATAGATCATACTATTTCGTGTTTTAATTTTTTCTATTTCACATAACTTCTAGTTACATTTTTAAACTTTTAAAATTTTCTCATATATATAAAATTTTATATGGGAGATACCTCGACATCTCCCAACACATTGATTTCAAAAAATGGTGTCCTTGACTTCGTCCTTGTCTCCATACATGTCCCTGTACCATGGGAATATTAGCTTTCAGGTTACTCCAAAATTGTTTACACAATGTTTGGGGGTTCTTCATGAGAATTGGGCTACATGGTGTATGTTCAGCCCTTGGATGGGCCGAGATGGATTTCCACATGGGAGATGGTCCGTGATGGATTTGCACATTGGAGATAGCTTTCTCTGTGGTTGTTTGACCTCAGTTGGGTGCTTGCTTGGCATTCTTCCCCTAGGGCGTTAGAGTTCTCTTGATAGCTTGGGGGATGTCCTTAATGATGGCCACATGGAGAGGTTCACTTACTTGGAGAACGCTCTACTTAGGAGGAGGGTTGTGCATCTTGGAGGAGGGCATCAAGCCCTAGACAACATGGGGTTGCTTGGATTCTCGGATGGAGGCCTAAAGTTGGCTCGAAGACACTTGGGTTGCGACAATGTTCATGTAAGGGAGTGGACCTAGAGGAGTACATGGTTCAGGAGGAGTGATGGAGTTTGTGTGGGCTTGTGATAGAGGTGTGTGGACACACCTTGCGTAGCTACATCATCTTGGACCCCTTATTGTGTACAACATCACCTTGGAGCATGACATGTGTACCCTTGGAATGGAGCGCTTTGCTTGTGTAGGACTACATGTGTTTATTGTAGGTTGCTTGTAAGGGCTTGGGCCCACATTATATTATTGACCTCCCTTACCTTCCATATATATAGAGGAAGGAGAGATTCTTTCATCATCATACGCTTTTCTTTGTATTTAGCTTATTGAAGGAAGTCGCTAAGGTTCATGAGGAAACCCTAGGAGTCATAGTGTCTAGAGAGGACATCTTAGCTTGGAGCTTAATCCATGTGAGATACTAGGGTTTACTAATGTGAAGAAGACAATGGTGATGATGATTGATCTCTCATTCTTATCTCTTCATTTGTACTTGGTCTCTCTCTCTCTCTCTCTCTCTCCTTGAGTTGCTAGGGTTTCATGATCTTCTTGGAGCATCTTGAAGTATATGGTTGGGGTTTCATCTCTTGGAGGTTTGAGATTGAGGTTTTGTGATAAAACCCTAGGGTGTTTTTGGTTATGGAACTCAAATCTATATAAGGATTGGCTCCTTCAATTGTTATTCATGGTGGGATTGACAGGGAAGTTCCATTTGAGCTTAGTTGAAGATCCATTTGAGGATGAAGTTAAAGGGCTTGTAATGTGAGGCTCATCTTCTTGTTTTAGCATTTCCATGGATATATTTGATTGCTGAAGTTTCTCTTGCAAATTCGCTGTAATAATCTTCAAGAAGGGCAATTTTGCCATGAAAGAAGGAAGAAGGTTGTGGTGAAACTCTCATTTTGACTTGTTGTTCATCATTGTCAATATTAGGCTTGTTATATGTCATTTCAGTGAAGGTTTATAACTATCTTGTATTGTTCATTGGTTGCACATTATTAAGGTTGATTTATAATAGTTGAAGTAGTGCACCTTTGGAAGGGCCCCTTTTTCAATTTCAATATGTTCAAGAGTTCATGTGGTTGGTTAGATCATGTTAGTAACAGGCTAATTATGTCTCTCTCATTTTATTCGAACCCTCTTACTTATTAAGTTTGACTCCATTGCCCATTGGGTTGGCACTAATATTGGTAATCCACCATCCATCTATTTCTTATAAAGTATATCATAAATTTTAGGGAAACTCTCTTTGTGCAGGAGGGAGAGAGGGTGTTGTTGTGGTGACAATGGACAACCCCTTTAGTTCCTCTAAGGCTGCATGTGTGTTCTAGGCCTTTACCACTTGAAGTGTAGGTTTGGGAGGTAAAACATAGGAAGACAATTATCTGTAGCTGGGAGAAGTTGGGATGTTCATAAAAGTACCTTTGGTACTTGCAGGAAATAGCCTAAATATCTTGTCTTGTAAAAGTATGAGCTGCTTACTCCTTAAAATAACAGCACATGCATAGCATCTTTATCTGATGACAAATTATCAAACATTGTTGTTTAAGCTGCATTTTCCTTATAGTTTACATTCTAGATCAGTAAATGCAGTTTAGTTTGTTGGCTTGTTTGGCCTTAATGTCTAGTTATAATTGAATCTTTTAGAATTAGCTTGCAAAGTATGTTTTGCACCTCTTTGAATGAGCCTTCATCAGCTGTTTTTAGTCCATACCTCAAATTTCTAGTTATAATTGAATCTTTTAGAATTAGCTTGCAAAGTATGTTTTGCAACTGTTTGCCTGAGCCTTCATCATCTGTTTGTAGTCCATACCTGAAATGTTATTCTTGAAAATATGTGTTATAATCTGCTGAAGGTGTAACTATACCTTAATGGTTGATAGGAGATTCTCAACATAAAGATGAACCAATGTGTTTTTTGTGTGGACTTTACTCAATCCCTTTTCATTGTTTGTCATTTCCTATTTTATGTTCATAAAAAGATTCTAATTGACATCCATGACTGACTTCGATCAGGCTCATATGACTTGAACAGGATGAAAAAGAAATACGGAAGATCGCATTGAAACAATATCCTGTACTTAAAGCAGCCTCTGAGTTGCAATATGGCTACAAACTTATAGTATGTTGATAATTTCTATTATAATTTAATCAATTCCAGATGCAAAATTAATATAGTAAGTATACAGTTTAGCTTAAAGTCATTCCATTAACATTTTTTAAATTTTATTGTTTGCAACATCCAGGACCCAAAGAATCCAAACTCTGCACTTTATTCTTCTGATATAATCAAGGTGAGATTGTATGTTATTTCCTTTGAAGTTTTGTTGTTATTTTTTCAGAGAGTGCTTTACAATGTACTTCTGACACTGTTGGTTGACAATTAGGTTCTCCTATTCAGACAGTTGAATTTAGTTTCACAGCTTCCACAAGAAGCAACCCCACATGAGGTCCTCTTAGTTTTCTCTGTTATCTAGAGCATTTTATCTTCTAGACATCCTTCAGTCAGGTTTAGGATATTTCACTCACTGTCGAGCAGGCCAAACCACAAGAAACATAAGCACGTAGAGCATAATTTCTCACCAAAAATGTCCACAAAAGAGTGAAACATGGATATACCCTTTTATGTAATCAGCCACATGATTATATCATCTATGCTAATATATGGTAGACTCCGAAAAGTCGATGCTACATCAGTAGCTATAAGATGGACCAAAGTAAAATTCATTCTAACCTTTCCTTGCATGAGTTTTGATGATTAACTGCTGTCATACCTTCCTTTAAAAAAATTGATCATAAATATCTGTTGCCTTAAAAACTTTGTTTGCAGATGAAAAAGAGTGAATACAATGTTGAACACCTTTTCCAAGTCTCAGAATACAGCATTGAAACAATGATACACATAAGAGAGTAGAATAAGAGAACTGTTCACATAATTAGCAAGCTGATATTGCAGAGCAAATATCGGAAGATCCAAATGATCTTGCAAACGGGGCCAATATAAGAAGACTCCTACAACCAGATGCTATAAAAGTAGCTATACTACCTGTTACCCCTCAAATTGTATGAGGGTTACGCTTGTGATTTTCATCACAATGGATGGGTTGCAGTATGATGCCTATGGAGTTTGGATGGATTGGGGGTATGCACCTTCATAATATTTGAATGGGTTAATGTTTTGGATTGGAGGAAACTCACTCTTCCATGATGGATTGTAATAGTTCATTGCATTCCTTTGCCTAATGGATCACCCTCTTGGCATATATTTGGTGATGATGCTTGCTTGCTTGATGTTGGCCTTGGTATACTTGTTACACTTTTTGCTCATGTATGATGGTTCTAACCCTCCAAAGGGTTGGATAATGGTGGTGTGAGATGTGGCATGGCATACTTTTAGTGGATGGAAATTGATGCATTCAGGGGCATTGTCATGGATGCACATACACTTTTTGGGACTTCCCTTATGGCATGTCTGACCACTGGTGACGGTGGGTGCATGGTGTCTAGAGGAGAGTATGTTGCTTAATACACTTGTTTGATTTCCCTCCTTAGACCACATCACCATGTTGGGGTTGTTTTTGATGACCTATTCTTGTTATATCATGGCTAGATGATGTGCATTGTCTTCCTGGTTAGCATCAACATATCTTGTGTCTTGCATCTAACGCATGAGGTGTTTGAGGGTCTTGCTTAGCATTTGTAATGAACATAAATATAAAAATATAAAACATCAATAAATAATAATAACAGTAATAAATGATAATTAATAATAAATCAAAGGACACATCCTATCTAAAGGACATGACCTACCAAGGGACATGACCCCTCATCCATTGTGACTAGTCAATGTTATAAGTACATTGTCATATGGCATTGTATCATCAACTTATCTCTCATTCACTATCTAAATATATTTATTACTTGTCCTATAATAATGGATTTTAACTTCTTGTTCTTTTTACATTGGATATTCAGTAAATGGATCTTGTTCATATTTCATAAATTAACTTTGTTCATTTCATTTGGTATTAGAGGCTAGAGCCAAGTTCCAATCTCAACGTTTGGCCACACCTGTTTTCAGACAATGTTTGGAAAAAAGGTGTGGCCTGTTGCCGTCCTTATACACACTTGCAAACGTGAGCTAAGTCCGGCTCACTTAGTGTGTCCTTGGAGGCACAATGCCTAGGTTCACAGCCCACGCTGTCACTTTGACCGGAACCTCTTCTGTCTAGGGTTACTCCTAGGGAAGCCAAAGGGGGTAGACCTTAGTTACTAGATGTGTTAGAGTTAGGTTCTATGAGTTAATTTTAATTTGTTAAGGTTAGAGGGGATTCTAATCCTCAGATGCTAAGGCAACCATGCAAGATGCAAGGGTTA
>SNQJ01S0007314.1:121050-132043 GCA_010110895.2 Picea sitchensis | reverse complement strand
TTGGGATCAAGCAAAGAGGTGTGGGAGGCCTTGGGATTGATGCCAAGGAAGGTGAGAGGTTTCAAATAATTTTTAAAAAATCATTTGTGGAGTTTCTAGAAAAGGGGGGCGTAACTCCTCTTGGAGGGAGCAAAAAAAAGGTAAAAATGAAGGAATGGAGGGGGATTAATGAGAAAAAATGAATGGGATCACCCTAGGAGGTGATGTGGGGGTTACAGGGAGTCATAACTCATGAGAGGGGGCCCCAAATAAGTCACAACAACCTCCACCAAGGAAAAACGTCAATCCCCCTAGGGGGGCGTGATTTTTGAGTGTAGAAGGTCGGAAAGGGGTTAGAATAGGTTGGAAAAGGTTGGGAGGGTTATGTTATGCTTAGGGAGTCTCTCTCTAACCTTTATCCATCATTTTTCATCATTCTAACTCATTACTACAAAAATACATTTTGCCATGTTTGGACTTTAGCAATTAAAATTGTTGTTTTAGACTGACTGACACTCCGGGTGGACTAACCCATGGCTAAAGTTGTCCGACTGAGCTGAAACTTGGTCCATGGATTAGGGTGTGCTATTCCATTTCTTTTGAGCACAAATACCCCTATCAAAAGTCCAAGGACCCAGTTTTTACAATTATTGCTCAAAAATAATTAATTAATTAAATAATTAAACCTCCAAACTTAGGGAAATTTAATTAAAATTAATTAATTAAAAAAAACTAATCTAGACTCGACGGAATTCCGCGAAACTTTCTAAGATGTCTTGCATGGTCATTTCCAATGATTTCCCTATATAGTTACCAAAACATAAGTCCACTAGAACGTCATTCACCACTTTGGAGGACATATGTAAAGTGTGAGGGAAAAACTCAAGGGAAATCAGTAAGGCTGAAAAGCCCAACTGATAACCTGAGGATAAAAAACCCTCGGTGAAAGGAACTCTCCCAGTGAACCGATCCCAAGGTAACTGACCTAGACATGACTCATGCAGACCTATTACATTATTAACCCACGCAGGGGTGCAAAAATTCCAATTACAAAAATAAGTGCGGGGGCCAAACACTGCCCTGTAGGACCAAAAGTCTTCAACCATACTGCATTTGACGATGCATCTCTTCATGGCACATGAGTTGACCACCGGTGCTAAATGGGCAGTCAACAGGGTCCTCTTGTTTTCTTGTTCCAGACAGGTTAACAACAAAGGAAGATGTGTATCCTTCAGAGGGAGTCACTTGACTCAGAGGGAGTCAAAACTATTTGAGAAAGAGGAAGAATAGAACCATCATTGAGGCAACCAATGCAATAATGCATGATCATAATCCTTTTATGATTCTATGGGCAGAAGCATGCATGACACAGTATATGTTTAGAACAAGAGTCTTCACCAGACTTTGAAAAACATAACTCACGAAAAAGCCCTCACCGGAGTGAAGCCTGAGATTGAACACTTCAGGATATTTGGGTGTCCAGTGTATTTTCATGTATCCAAAAAAAAAGAAGTCCAAGCTAGACCCTTCAGGGAGAAAGGATACATTTATGGGATAACAGTGAATCTTCGAAGACATTCCAGATCTACATCCCTGGTCAGAGACAAATTGAGACAAGCAGAGATGTTGTCCTTGAAGAAGAGATAGCCTTTCAAAGATCCAGAGAATCTCAGATGGAGATTAACAGTGAGACAATACCTTCTCCCCCTTCAGCAGTTCAGAGGGAGACAAACATTATTCCAGCTGATCCAGTTGCTCCAGTTGATATGTCCAGAGATATTGCAGTAGGGCATAAAAGGCTTGCCTAGCCTCACTCTGCAGGAGGCAAAGAAACGTACAAGCCTCTCAAGGAACATACTGAGAGAACAAATAGATTTTTCGAGCTACTCTCCAGCCATGAGCCACATCATCAATTTTGAGCCTTCTTGTCATAGCGAAGCGACAGGTGAATAGGTATGGCAAGATGCCATAACAGAAGAATACCAATATACCTTAAAGAATGATGTATGAGACATTGTTTCAAGACCAATAGGGAAGTCTATGGTGACTTCCAAGTGGATCTATTAAATCAAGCATGCAGTTGATGAAAGTGTCAAGAAATACAAAACAAGATCTGTGGCCGAAGGATTTCTACAAACAAGAGGGAGTTGTCTATGATGAGACACTTGATCCATAAGCCGAATTGTTGGATACAAGCAAGATTTGACTTCTGATTTCGAGATGAAGGATCTAAGTATGATGCACTACTTCTTGGGACAAGAAGTATGACATAGGACCGATGACATTTTCCCGAGTCAAGGAAAATATATAGTGGGAATATTAAAGAAGTTCAGTATGACAGAATGAAAATCCATGATGATGGATTTGAAGAAAATAAATGATGATGATTCAGACGAGATTGATCCACAGCTGATTGGATCACTGATGTTTCTGGTTAACACCAAAAATGATTCATACTATGCAGTGAATGTACTTAATCAATTCATGAGTCAGCCGAGACAGACTCACTAGATAGCAGTAAAGCATGTATTGAGATATATATGAGGCACAGTTGGATATGGCCTAAAATAAACCTCCAGTGTGGACTTGAGTTTGCAGGGATATGCCAATACAGATTGGGCAGAAAGTACAGTGGACTAGAAGAGCACATCCGGTTGTTGTTTTACCTTGGAGTTTGCCATGGTTTCTCGATGCAACAGGCAGCAAAGCTCTGTGGCCTTGAGTACCACAGAAGCAGAGTATATAGCATTGAGTGTGCGAAGCAGTGTGGCTTCATGAGCTTCTGACAGATTTACTTGATCATGAGATGGATTCCATGATTATAACATGAGTTGTGTGAAGCTCTTTGAGAACCCTGTGTTTCATGATAGATCGAAACACGTTGAGATAAAATATCATTTTCAGAGACATGATGCAGAGGAAAGCAGTAAACGTGCAGTACCTTCCTACACATGAGCAGATTACAGATATCTTCACCAAACTGGCTTGGTGAAGAATACCTCTTTAGTTGAGAGTGAGTGTTGATGACTGACTACAGCCAAGACAAAGTTCGAGTACTTCCATGCGAGACTTGACCTGATGGAGACTGCCTCCCTAGCTGAGAGGAGGTGTTGATGATTACAGTTGCATGAGACATCCTCCAGGACACAGACGTGAGAGAGAACCCCTGAGATGGGTGTGTGGTTCCTATATGAGACAGAACTGGAACGTAGTGTTGGTCTCCTCCTTACAGAGAGTTGAGAAGAAATCCAAATGATTCTCCTATGTAACGCAGTGAGAAAGAAGATCTGTTGAGTTAGACGAACCTGTGGCTGAGCACAGGTGAACGTCTGAATTCCCATGAGTTGGGTGCATCATTTCGAGACGGAGATGAAAATGATGTATTAGCCTCCTCTGAGTAGAGAGTTGAGATGATGAAATCCAAATGACTCTCCTGTGCAATGCAGTGGGAAAGAAGATTTGCTGAGTTGGACATGTCTGTGGATGAGCACAGGTGAATGTGATCCTAGTGGTTGAGCACTAATGAGTGTGGTTCTCCTGTGAGACGCAATGAGATAGAGATATGGACATCCCTATGGATGTGCCCCTAGTGGTTGAGCACTAGTGGGTGTATGAGATCCCTTGCTATATTGTTCAAGAGTCAGACTTAACTATAACCCTAATTGTAATGTAAAGGGTACAGGTCGGCCCTGTTATCGCACAGTTTGTAGCTAGGAGTAAAGGCTATAAAGTAGAGGGCCAAACTGGCGTAACAGGAACCTATCCCACCCAATGTCACCACGATGGTTAGGTTCTTTCTCTTTAGGGAGGTTAGGCCCAGGGGAGACGTCCCCGATGACCTTGGGTTTTGAAGAGGTAAAAGGTTAATAGAATGAAGATAAGTTTTTCACCCCATTCACAGATCACCACCAATCAGAAGTTCCGGCTAAACAACCAATAATAAAGTAAAACCCAATGAAGAGTACCTGCCTAGAACAAGACAACAACAAACTGATACTTGCAAGTTTATTTCAATGGGTTAGTACTTCAAATCAATCAAGAACTATCTAATATTCAATATAGGTGATTTGAAAGTAAATGTTGACGAAGTCAATGTTTACACAATAGCAATGAAAAGATAATGTCACTTCGCCAATAAGTACTAGAATGATGTGGCATTCAACGGAATCAATCAACACTTAATTAAATAAATGCTTTTAAACCATCATTCAATTGCTCATAAAGTAAAACGTTGTTGCATTGAGATGAAATAACCAAGAGTGACGTCAGCAACTTAGGGTTAGTAGGTTAGGGTTAGTGCAGTTAGGGTTTTAAATTCGTGTTTTGAGAGTGTTTAGATCAAAATCTTACTTCAACACTGGAGGCCTTGGGATCAGTGCCTTAGGGTAGAATGGAGTCAATTTTGGAGGACGCAAGAGTTGAAGGAGATGAGATTTTAAAGGACTAGAGGGATAAGTTTTGAAGTGTTGCCAAAGTAGGGCTTCAAAATCATAACCCTAGGGGAGAGAGGCTCACTCCGGTGTTGCTAAAGCAAGGCCTCGTGCTCTCTCCTCCTTCCCGNCAAGTGGATTAGTGTAAGATCCAAGCAGTCATCCGAAATGAAAGGAACCTAATGCATATATAAGAAGGTTATAACAATAAAATATGACACATACCATGATACCTCGGACCAATTACCTCATGGAGCAAGAGTCTTCTCCGATGCAAGCCCAGGCCGGTGGTGACGGAAACTGCTACTGCTGACAAGACAAATCTGACGAAGAAGAAGAAAGATGAGCCCTTCAGGGCCATGCTCAAGTCAACCCTGCTCTCGGTACTCCATGTCTAGGACCATGTGGGCCTCGAGACATGATCTCCTAGTTATCCCTAGATATCGGGGATAACATGGCCAAAGGCTAAGATTAGAACTTGGTTCTGATACCAAATGGAATGAACTTTGTTCATATTCAGTGAAATAACTTTGTTTATTTCATTTGGTATCAGAGCCAAGTTCTGTTCTCAGCCTTTGGACACACCTTTTTCCAGTCATTGTTTGAACTGGCTTTTGGCCACTCACATTTTTTTCCGAGTTTCTCTGATTAGGGTCTTTGACCAGAATCAATCCTTTGGCCATTTAGAATTTAGAAATCTGCTGAACAAAGTTTACTCCACTGCAAAATTGAAGAAATACCAAGTCGAGCTGATTTCTAAAAGCATGGGTGAATAAATCTGTCATTGTATTGTGGCTAGATTTTCAACACAGAATTCATCAATAGTTCACTAGCAGAAAGAAAAATTGTTTTGCTGCCAACAGTGACAGAAGCAACATATTTGTTAAAGAGAGAAGGCAGAATCCATAAGCTTGAGGAACAACTTAGTGATAACAACGCTATCTTGGAAACTGTGACAGCAATAGGGATCTGAAGAAATTGCAGATACCATCACACTTGAATTGTTGCGGCTCTCAGTTTATTAGTTGCGCCTTTAAGAAGTAATTCTTGTTGGAACCGCCAGGAGAAAGGATCAAACATACATCCGATTTAATTGAGGTAAAAGGAAATAATTATTTCTGCAATTATTGTACCCGTGATTACTTTCGAAGACACTCTTACATGTCCATTCTGGAAGAATAGTAGATTGCAGCAACAATCTAGTAAGAAACAGAGAAATCATGCCAGTTCAAACATTAAACATTTAACTACAAATTAACAACAAAAGAAGTCGTCTGTATCCATTTGTTGTTGTGGAGGTTAAATTGACTTCATCTTGGCCTCCACATCCAACAGTTGTTCGTTTGAAGATGATTATTTTTTCTTGGCCTAGGGCAATGTTGCTCTCTTAACCCTTTACAAACTGGAAACTTTCTGTTTTCAGAGTTGTTGGGGAGAAATGCTTCCATTCCTCTTTGACATTTTTCACAAATTCTTCATCTTCAAGCCAGATTAGATTAAATTTGAATGGCCCAACTGGTTTGTCTTCATCCTTTTCCATTTGGAGAAAAAATGGAGATTGATCAAAGAAACTACCCAGGTCAACCCAGGACCCTATTATCGCCCGAACTAGCAGTCCTACAAGGTCTCAGACTGCTATGGTAGCTACATAGGGGATTGGTGCCCAATGTCACCACAACACCTATCATTTTCCTTGTTTAAACCAAACTCCTACACTAAGAGGCTTTGGGAGGCTTCCCGCTAAGTAACACTTCACCACAAGAATATCAAGACCAATGCCTACGTAAAGTGTACTAGGTGAAGGTAGGAGTTAATTGTTTCTATGCTTGCTGAAATAAAAGATATTGCAGAAAATATAGAGACCAAACAACAAGCTAACTTATCCTCAATCTTCAAGAATAATGACCAAATAAAGTACAAGAGAGAGGGATAAATGTTCTTACCACTTTCCGGGTGATTTGCTATGTGAATACATTGATCAAAGTGGATGGAAATGAGAGATTTCCTCACTGTCCTGTTATTTCAGACCTGCAAAACAGAGTAAAACACAGAAACCAGCAAGGAAAATGGCCTTTCACAAGTGCAAATATGCATTAGATCACTAGATCTGTGGGTAACGAGGGTAGGACAGTTAAGTATAAGTGTTTGTTGAACCTTAGAGTGTAATGACCCTTTCCCTTTGATGACTCCAAGAGGAGCGACTGAGTAGCCTACACTGGTTCCCGTAGGCAATAGTCGGGAGAAAAAGGGAATAAAAAGGATTATTTAATGTCATTTACTAGAAAAAGCATAAGTGAAAGTGACATTAGATAATAAAATAAGCAAAAGGGGGTTTCAAGTGATTTATGTGATTATTAAATCAAAACTTAGGGAAAAATCACTTAATAATTAAAATGAATGAGAAATTAGATCAGAGGGGATATAAAAGGAGAAAGTCAACTTAGTTTCTCATTATGCATATTTTGAATTGGAAATTAGAACCCAGAGAGGAGTCACGCGATTTCCTTCTTGTTTTGTGGTTTTCTGGATGAAACCACCACCATTGACAGAGTTTGGTGTTGAAAGACATACCCTAGTCCGTCAGGAGGATCACATAGGTTCTTCATCGAGCTACAAGTTCAGGTTACAACAATGGAGAGTTCCAGCGCAAACTAGTGTGCAGATTTGGCAGTTGCAGCGTGGGGTTTTGGGGAGGATTTACTAACATTCAACGGTCGCTAGGCCCAACCAATCAAGGAGAGATAAATCCCTTCAGACCCATTTGAGAGTAAACCAGGGCACTTCCAGTGAGACAATTCTCACGAGTTTCTGACAAGGGAATCACCCAGATCGTGCCAGTTTACTAGTTTGCAGTGCATGGGTGTTTGGACATCCATCCGAGGTTCCAAAAGTACATCAGAGAGCCGATTGTCCCATCTCCGAGGCAGGGAGAGTGTGCTAGGGAGCATGGCGACTCATCTGGGACAGATCTCAGGCCATTCCGCCAAGTATTTCCACCAAGGCGAATTATCCAGTCTTTTGTAGCAGTTTGGTAGCACATTTTTGGTTGCATGCAACGCTTTCTTCCGTGCATGCAGTGGATCTACCCAATGGATCTCAGAGCCATCTATCTATCTGTATTTTCTAGCATCTTGTTTGTATTCCAGTTAAGATCACCATCTATAAAGATCTAGTTGAAGATATTTTCTTGAGTTTCCGCATATTTAGTATATTTTATGTTATTTTGCTTAATAAAATTGTTAAGTTGGTTATGGTCCCAAATCTATTTACATGCACTGTATAAAACTATTAAACACAACAAAACGCATCTATAAACCTTTTTGAAACTCAACCAGAAACCCCAACGCATCAGATCTGCAGTCAAAACCCCAAGCTCGTAGTTAATATCCAGATCTGAGGATCCCGAGATATTATAGTGGTATCAAAGCTTTATTCCTGCCAGCCTGTGAAGAAGCGCTTGAATCATGACCCCATGATTTATGGAACATGTGAAGAATACCTAGAGGGAAGAGGTCACATCAGGGACGAGTACACTCAGTACCGTAGGGGTCATAGTAGAGACAGAAGGGACATAAACATGAGACTACATTCCCTTCCATAGCCATTCAGTTACAACACCAGAGACAGAGGATAGAGACAAATCATATCAGTTCAGAGACAAAGGACAAAATAGAAAGGAAGATGGGTGACAGACATGATATTTGAGAGGGCAAGGGGAAAGGCCCAGAGGCCCCTTACGAAAGTACCCAGGCTATGTTGAATGATCTCGCCAGAGGGCAATGGGGAAATCCACTTGCAACTTTTCAATAGGTTAAAGAGGCAGTTGTACAACAGATTCGTGCAATTGTATGGATTTGTACAACATGTCGATACTGCTGTACAAAATCTGTACAGTGGTCGTACAATGATTTGTATAGTCTATACAATTGATGTACTCCCTTTTTATGCAGGCTGTACAACTCAGTTTGAGGTGATATTGATAACCGTGGCACTGCTAGTTTTTAGCAGACTGTGGAGGTTTCCTTGTAAGCTTTGATCAAAGGAATGAAAAGCTGATTTGAAGGAGAAATCCCTATGTATTTTTTTTATGCTTCCACTATTTATTTTTCGATTATTGTGTGATTGATGCCATGGTTTGAAATTTAATTTCTGTGTTAATTAAATTCAACAATTTTTTTGTTTAATTGAGATCATAAGGAAAACAATCACCTAGGGATGGAAATTTCTACATGGTGTCAGAGCAATTTCTTTGATTGGGATTTTCAAGGATTTACAGTGGTAAATCAACTTCCAGAAAGAAGGACCAACGATTACAGGGTTTCAATATTTCTTTTAAAGACTAATTTTTTGATTTGGGAGTTTTTGCATTAGATCTTAGATATGGCCTCAACTAGCTTTAGATTTGAGGATAGACTAGATGGCACCTACAATTTCTTGTCATGGAAAGTGAGGGTTACACTCTTATTGGAAGAGAACTATCTCTGGGATATTGTCAAGGACTTTGTGCCTTCGCCTACAAATCCACAACAATTAGCAGCTCACAAGAAGAAGGAAATTAGGGCCAAGTAGATGGTCATGGATGCCATAAAGGATCATTTGATCCCTCATATATCCGAGAAGAAGATGGCAAAGGAAATGTTCAATGCCTTAGTAAGCCTCTATTAGAGTGAGAACATAAACAAGAAGATGATATTGTAGAACAAACTTAGATAGATAGAGATGACCAGATCAAATTCAGTCATTAGTTACCTTATGAAGGTCATGTAGATTCGTGATCAACTTGTAGTAGTTGGGAAGAAGGTTATAGATGCAAAGCTAGTCAACATGGCACTGAATGGATTCCTAGCTTCATGGGAACCATTTGTTAAAAGGTATTTGTGCTTGTGAAAACCTTCGTAACTTTGAAAGGCTATGGGATGACTGTATCCAGGAGAATACTCGGAAGGAGTCAAAGGCCAACAAGGTGGGTGGTGACGAGAACCTATCCTTATTTGGTCAAACAAATAAGGGTAGAGGTAAAGGACCCAACAAGGTTAAGGGAAAGAGTGAGCAGTTAGCCTCACAACTAAGAAAGGACTTGAGTAAAATCAAGTGCTTCATTTGTCATAAGCACGATCATTATGCATCACAATGTCTAGATAAGAAGAAGGGTAAATGGAAGCAACGACAGAAGTAGCTAGCAATCTCTGTAGAAACTCAAGTGAATGCGTTTGCTGCCAAGTTCGAGAAGGATTTCTTGATGGTATCTTTCCTTTCTACTATCACAGTTTCAAGGAATGCCTGCTATGTGGATAGTGGGGCATCTTGTCATATGACATCAGACTAACAGTTATTTTCTATTCTAAAGAAGTAGGACTCAGGAGTACAGGTTGAGCTTGGTGATGATGCCAAGTGCCCACTAGCAAGAATTGGTACTATTCCCTTCCAGTTTGAGTCAGGTAACTCTTTAAATTTTGACAATGTCTTGTTTGTTCCAGCTCTCAAGAAGAAGTTGTTTTTAGTTTCGGTTATGGAGGATAAGGGCCTTGCAATTGAGTTCAAGAACTAGTAGGTCCTCATCAGACCAAAAGAATCTAGCCTAGATACAACTCAGGTAATAGGGGTTAGAGAAGGTAATCTTTATAGGTTGTAGGGTGAACCTGTTCGAGCCCTGTTCATAATAGTGACAACTTATGCGAGTTGTGGCACAAGAGGATGGGGCACTTGCATCCTAGGGCGTTGCCTATTTTGAGGGAGATAGTCATGGGTCTTCCAAAGTTCAGTATTGAGTAGCATGGTGTATGCAAAGGGTGCATGCTTGGCAAGCATGCCAAGGTTGCTTTTCCAAGCAACGAGCACAGGTCTAAGGAGAATCAAAACCTCAGGATAAAACTCGAGAAGAGCTTATCAGAGAAAGACAAAGAAAATTCTCGCCTAAAAATCATAATCAAGAGTTGCTCACTCCAATTAAGGAATTAAAAAATGAGAAACAGTTCAATTAGAAATTACAAGAAAATCGAGATCTAAAGAAAAAATATGACAAGGTTGTCTTTGAGAAGGATGAAGCAAATTCTCATTTAAAAAACCACAATCAAAGTTTGGTTACACAAATCAAGAAGCTAAAGAATGATAAAAGGTCACTACAGGAAGAGTTAGCACATCTTACCAACAAGGAAGGATTGATTAGTAAAGAAACAATGACTGAAATAAGTGAACTAGAGAAGTCCTTAGATGTAAAAATCCAAGTCATGGAGAAAGGAACCAATACAGATTCAATCAACATCACAACGCAGAAAGATGCAAATCTAGTTGAAGTAAGGATATCTTCAAGTGTCGTAGTAGAAACAACGGAAATTCCAAGTATTCAACCAAAAGTAAAACAAGTAAACACTACAAATATGGCAAGTAAAGTTCATGTTACAAGGATGCCTTACCAATTTCCTAATCACAAGAGACGATACCTTAACCAATTAGTATATCAACAATGCTATGAACAAAAACAATTGACCTATATCCCAAAGAATATCTATTGTAGTATTGTTGAGTCCAAGGCTGTTGGGAGCGCGGAGCGGGAGCGGGAAGCGGGAGCGGGAGCGGGAGCGGGA
>SNQJ01S0007314.1:39679-120737 GCA_010110895.2 Picea sitchensis | reverse complement strand
TGAGTCTCATAATAAAATTTCATCTTGGGAATCCTATAAGCACAATGTTCCACAAAGGATCGAATTAGGGTGGTCAGATCCTCTTACAATTCGACAATTCTGCTCAATACTTAAAAAATCATATTGTCTCGTATTGTCAACCATAATAGCTTCAAGAATAGAGAATCATGACAAGGCATTACAAGCCAGAACAAAGACATAGAGTTTTTCTATGAAAACACTTTGAGGACAAAGCATCTTTGAAAGGATGGGAAATGTAATAAATATAAAAATAATATTAGATACAAATACTACTACTACTACTACTACTAATAATATAATATTTTCTAAGGGTCACAACCCTTCAACGTATCCTTTCACCCTGTGACTCGTCAATGTGTATATATACCATCACAAAGGTCATTGTATGTCATATCATTCATCATATATTATTCATTATTTTATATATTTTGTCCTATATGTGTTCTGTGTATTATCCTCCTTATGTTGGATATTTCTACAGTAAATGAACTTTGTTCATTTCACGGGGGTGGGGCAAGGGGATTGGGGTTGTGGGAGTTTCCTGCAACTTAGCTGCATACAAGATTATTCATTTCTTATATTTAAGTTTGTAGTTTGTTCAACAAAGATTATACCATGCCCATCCATTTTGTACATATTACCTCCTTATGTTGGATATTTCTACAGTAAATGAACTTTGTTCATTTCACGGGGGTGGGGCAAGGGGATTGGGGTTGTGGGAGTTTCCTGCAACTTAGCTGCATACAAGATTATTCATTTCTTATATTTAAGTTTGTAGTTTGTTCAACAAAGATTATACCATGCCCATCCATTTTGTACATATTACGCATGTACATTATATGTTCATAGCTGGGGCTACAATCTCTTTGTTTATTATATGATAAACAATACACTGAATCCTCTCACAACTATTTGAACTAATTATTCTCAACTCCCAAGAAAATGAATCGTGAAGAATTTCACATACAATTTACTCATCTTTTTTGTCTAAAAGTGGTTACAATTGATCACGACATCCAACTAATTATAAAAGTATAGTACTACTAATACATAAGTCGATTCGCTTTCTTTCTAAAGGTCAACTCAATATATAATTGACAACATGTCACTTTGTTGTAAAATATACATTACTTTATTACTGATTGCTTTGTTTCCTCCAATGATCATGTTGGATGCCTCATACAACCTCTTTTTCTATTTGTTACAACTATATTTTGTCTTGGTGGATCTTTGCAGAGATTGATTCAACTGATGCTAGCTGGTTCAAAGTCTAATTCAAACTTTGTATAACTTTGGCCTAACTCCACGTATCTTGATCTGATTTTATAACTCCAGTCCATTGTTTGCTTTGTTCCATCATTTTATGATTCTCATAGAATTGTCTGTCTTATCAAACTTATATTGTGCTTGGTCAAACACTTATTGAACTGTGCTATTATTTCAGTTGCACTTGGCCCAAAATTGTCGCTAACATTTCATCAGATAGAAGATTTCTTAGTTTCCTCACCCACCTACGAGATCTCAGTCTGAGATTGCACTTAATTTCTTGTTTGGTCTTTCAAACAATAATAAAAGCTCATGCTATTCCAACTGGGTTTTATTAAAATGTTTGTGAATATAAAGAAATGCTTATCTGTGAAAATATCAGATTCCACCTCAAGAAGAACTAAAACCAGTGGTCGAGAAAGTGAAAGATTTCTTTGGGAATGCTATGACGGGTGTGAAAGAATCTTTTGGTAGCATATCCAATTTAGACACAGGAGCAGAGGAAGATGAAAAAACTCCAGAAAAATAAAAGAAATCTGAGTAAGTTGAGTTTTTAATATTCATTGTTCGGCATATTCTCTTACTAATGCAATTTTCTTGTTTGGATAGAGACGATAGTTTTGTCACTACAGAAATATAGTCTATTTATTCTTCTCTAATTCCCAAAGTAAATGAAATAGTTTTATTTAGAAGTGAGTCAAAATGTCATATGAGCAAATTGAGTTTTTCCATGCAGGAGGTAGAGCATTGATGAGTACAGTTTTTGGTTTGAAGTCTAGATCAAAATTTAGTTGCTCTATTTGCAAGCAATGATAGCTGTGGAAACTTGAACTTCTAGAATTGCAATTAACAACAATTATTTTTCAGGGCTGGGACGACATCTTAATTTCTTGATTTTTGATGTAAATCACTTGGAGCCAACCTTGCAGCAGCTATTGCAGATTTTGATTTCTGTATTTATTCTACAATCATTCTGAAAAACAGGATTTTTTAACCCAATTTCTGGATAATATTTTTATCTATTCCATAGTTCACTGAAGAGAGGTCAGAGTTTGAAGTTCAACTTACAAGCTACTGCATTCGAACACGAATTGCAACAAGTTACTTTGCAACTGATAAGAATCTTCTCTTGCTGGTACGACTATAATCTAGGAGATTGTATTTTATACCAAATGTTATGTACCAATAAAAAAGGGAACAACTGTGTATGTATCTCTTGCTTCTTAATGAGGATAACACCTTAATGCCATTCTTCTCTTCCACTGATGTTATGTGATGTACAGGCTCCAACATTTTTTCATTATTAGTGTAAACTTTATAACATAAACTCATAGATAAACCAGCAAACACAGAAATTATCAGATCTGATTAGCAGGATGGAAAACACACATTTTATGCTATAATCATTAACAGTGAAATACTTAGAGCAGCCACAAAAAATACCAGCACATACATTTCTGGAAACCCCACTCTGAGGAAAACCTTATTAAATAGGTCTGAATATATACAGAAATTTCACAGTTATACTAGCTAAGGAGGCCATACGGCCTGTACGGCTCCGTACAGTCGCAGTTCTCTTGTCTGGCGGCCATACAACTCTATGGCACCTTCTGGTTGCAGCTCTGGCTATCTTTCTTTAATGCTGGACTGTAGCAGACTCACTCTGCTTCTATAATACACCCATACGGTACCCTCTTGGATGCTTTACTCCGTCCGTACCAGTCATACGGACTTCCATCTTCTTAGTACGATTTCTGGGTGGGTAGATTTCTCCCTGGCAGCTTGTACCTCCACTCTCTTTCAGATATTCTACACTTTGAAGGGTATTTGGTCCCTTTCTCAGCCCTTCCCTTCTTGAAATGACCTGACTTGGTATCCTATTAACCCTACTCTGCCCCTTCTAGACAGGTTCGACTCAACCTGTCATTCAATCTCTCATGAAGCGCCCCCCTTCCTCTCAACTGGTCGAGTTCCTCCTGGAGATGTGAGAAATGAAGCCTTCTTGGTGTATTATAACCCTATCCTTTCTCTCATTCGATCCTAGCCCTTAGATCCCCTCCTCAAGATCTAGATCTGACAGTGGGGACTTAATCAAGCAATGAGACAACTTAAGTCACATCCAACGGTTGTGACTTAATCTCATGTTGACTTAAGTGATCCCCACCAACATTAAGTTGTCTAGACATAATAGGCCCCCCCTTTCACATTACTAGACACCCCTAGTGTAAAGGTACTTGCTCGAACTACAAACTCCAACACTCCCTCTTAGAGATGATGGTACTGCCACTGGAGCTGCCTCCTCCATGGCCCACATCACAGTGAGTCTCTTCCTCTGAATCTGAGAGACCCATCCTCTCTAAGTCTGGATACTCAACCTGCTTTGCTCTGTAGCTGCTACTGCCACTTGCACTAAGACCAACCGAGTATCCCCACTCCTCCAACTGAGTCCACTCCCACCACGTGGGCCTACTGAGGAGAGTATCCTGCTCTCTTAAGTGCGATCCAACTGTCCCATCACTTCCACCCTTGAAGTTGTAGATGGGTTTCCCCCATAACTTGTACAGGCGATCCTCACCGACGCCTATCATCACAGGTGGTCCTGGCACCTACCCTCTAACAGAGCGAATATGCACACCACGACCAAAGAAGCTGATACCGTAGCCTTGATTGAGAGTACACTAACTCTCATACCTGGTACATAAAGTACCCCTAACACCCTTAGAATCTTGCTTGATTCTATTTGTAGTGACACCATCCCTTCTCATCGAACTGCCACCATGCTAGAGTGTACACCACATCTAACATAACCTAAATCTTGAGCTAAGAACTCTTGGAATGCATGTCTTTCCCCAATCATGTGACAAGTGGAACCACTTTCTAGGTACCACCCATCTCTAGATCTGTCTTCTGAGTCAAGGAAGAGTGTATACTCATTCTTGAACATCCTGGAAAACTGACGAGCTGTGGCAGCCAACTACTGCTCCTCCTCTTCCTCATCCTAATCCTCCTCTTCTGCTAAAGCAACCACTTTGTACTTCCTACCCTTAGCTCCCTTGCCCTTCTTGGCTTGAGAGCACTGGCTGGCATAATGCTCGAATTCTCCACACACATAACACTGAACGTGTGAGAGATCCTTCTTCGGCCTACCACTTGTGGCTCCTCCTCTAGAAACTAGTCCTCGTCTGCCTCCGGCTCCCCTCTTGGAGGTGAGAGTGAGATTGTCCTCCTCTTCATCCTCATCTACATCCCTTCCTCTTCTGATTTCTTCTTGGCAACAGTCATTCCACAACCTATCCCAGTCTGGTAGGTTTTCTCTGGCCACTATTCTTGCAATAAAGGGGTCCCACTCGTTTGGGAAGCCTCTCAAGGCCGATCTAACCATCTCTGCTGGGGAGATCTTTACTCCTGCTGCTAGAAGCTCATATAATAATAGTTTCACCTTGGTGAGATAGTTTACAACACCTTCCCCTTTTGTCATCCTTGTGTGTTGAAGTCTCTCCTTGAGAGCCATGATTCTTCTTTCATGCTTAGCCTCAAACAGTTCCTTTAGATGTGACCACATCTCATGGGCTGTTTGCTTCTCACCAGTATTGGGTACGAGGTGATCCTTCACCCCATCTAGGAGAATCCTCTGAGCTTTGATCTCTAGAACATAATGCAATTATTTGTCCTTAGGATAAGTGGGGATTGTGGTAGCCTTCTCAACAATACCCCATACCTTTCTTTCTTGAAGAGCATTCTTCATTCGATACTTCCACTGTACATAGTTGGGAGCACCATCCAGTGTGTCCTCATACCTGAGATTTGTATCCATCTTGCTACTCAAATTTAGCCTATTCTAAAGACCCTTCTCGGCTCAACACCTCTTGAGCAATCATGGGCCAGTTGCAACTTGCTCCCTCTTAGACTGAACATGTTGACCCTCTTCGCAAGTCCTTCTTCTTCAACATGGAGGGGTCGTAGACCCTACAACATCCTTTCTGTTATTGTGGTCTCATGGTCATCTGTTATTGTGGGTAAGAAGAAATAGAAAGAGGGGAAATGGTAGGTCCCTCCCATGAATTTATAGAGTTTGGAATATAATCTTTTGAGTGCCTACTTTTGAGAGTTTGTTGTATGGTTAACCCTGAATTTCAGGCCAAATAAATAGTTAGAAGCAATTGCTCTTTCTATGTGATGGTATCATGTGATGTCGCAAGTTATCTTACTACTTTGGCTTTTCCCTCCATTGAGATTTCATTCCACATTAATACTCCTATATGCAAATTATTCTTACATTGAGGGATTGAGGGATAGGAGGAAAATGAAAGCCCTCTTTCTTGCCACTATACTTGGAAAACATAAATCATGGTTTCTTTCTTTGATAAGTTTTTCACTAAATTTGTAGTTTTCAAGAGGTACATGGGATTACTTTTCCTTTTTTTTCTTCTTGTCATAGGTTTGGAGTTCTATTCCCCCCCTTGGGGTTCCTATGCTGTAGAAAGTCTATTATGCAAGGTATTGGAATGATTGAAAAATTGGTGACAATGGGTACCTTGTTGAAGGCCTCGTTCGCTCTTTTGGTCCATCCACGTGTAAGAAGTCTTGAGCTTGATTGTTGTTCTTGTCAAAGAAATATAGTTACTCCAAATAACTCAACCTTGACATAATAGACCCAAAGGAAATTAACTTTGTAGAACTCGAGGTATCAATGTCTGTAATGATGTTTTTGGTTTGTTAATGGACCCAATATGTATGTTATATATAGAGAGGGGATGTTAACAATAATGATTTCTCAACGTTATGCAATAATCACCTATCCTTTTTATTGCCTTAAATTGTCACAATAAATCCATTTAATGTCCCCAAAGGTATATGTCTCTCACTCTCTATTAATTGGTGACTAGGATCTCACTTTTTGTTCATCTAATGTAAACTTAATAATTTATGAGAATTAGAACACCATCAAAATAATTAAATTATTGGAAAGTTGTATTATTAGTTATATTCATCAGAGGTTTGGAGTATTTTGTGTTAACACTTGTATAGGATAAGTACAATACACAATTACTCCCAAGGGTTAGCTCAATTGATAGATGTTCTTGTGCTAAGTGCATAAAGGTCTTAGGATTAAATTTCATTAGGTCCTTTGGGGTTACAATCTGCTTGTGTTGTTGGCAGTCAATTTGCCTTCCATTTGAAAGTTCCAAAGAAGAAGAGGGAGAGCTCCATGAGGGATAACGTGGTACCAAGGCCCCATTCTTCGCTCAAGTTTGTGAGGGTGGGGTGAGATTATTTCTTCAAAAAAGTATGATATACAATTTGGCTTTTGGCCTTTTTTTAGTAACAATTTGAAAGCTAATTTTAATTTTTGTTGAGATAGTTAAAGTTTTAGATGTTGTCTGGCAACAAAATGAGGCAATAGAGAGTTTACTTAGAAAGTAAATGACTTATAATTATTATTTTGAGTCTTGTTTCATCATATAAGTTTGTCAATGACTCTATTATAACCAATGTCTCACACATGTAATCATGAGTCCATACAACTTTACTTTTAGTTTTGTATCTCTCTTCATTTTAAAGTTGCATGCTTGTTAGTCCTTGTCGTAATGAGAGAGAGTTGTGTCCATTTTTTCTGTTAGATGTAGATTAATGTAATTGGAACGTAGGATTTCCAAAACTTTGCAAGGAAAACTCTGTTATGCTCCAAATCCTTGAAATATCATAAGATACCAGAGTACACAATATGTACACCAAATGTGAGTATGGAGTACAACTCCAAGGTAGATAATAGAGATGAGATACACAATAGCTCCTTAAAGAATATTAGAACCTTCTCCAAATACCCCAATACTTTTATACATCCAAATCACATGTCCCCTCAATAATGACTACATGTTCTCTCTCTATATCTATTCACATATTGCACATGTGGCCCTTTTATTAGGCCAACCACTATTTGATCCAAAATGGATCTAGGAAGGCCAAAATTTCAAATTTCTCGGAGTCGGACGAAAACAATACCATTGCATAGGGCTCATCGTATTGATTCCAGGTATATATATATATTTTTTTTTTCCGAAAATGGACACCGTATGCGAAAGTTATCGCGATTTGAACTTTTTCCCAAACAGGAAAAATGTCAAATTCAACTAGTCAAAGGCCGTACAACTGACGTGGTAGATGACGTCAGCAGTACGTCATGATGATGTCAGTAGTACATCATGCTGACATCAGCATGACACGTGGCAACACCAGGAGTTAACACGTCTCAGTCATTTTTGGCGTTTTCAGGTTGAGTTGGCACGATACAAAAGTGACACGTGGCACTGTATAGAAGTGACACATGGCACTGTATGTAAGTAACATGTGGCAGTACAAATGCTAACGTGACACTGTACGAACGATGATGTGGCACTGTATGGACGATGACGTGGCAACATACAAAATGTTGATGTGGTGGTATGAATGCTGACATGGCAACTGACTGGGCAAGATGATGTGGCAGTACAGATGTTGACGTGGCAGCCGACTGGACAGACTGACATGGCATGCTGACGTGGCTCGGGCCAATGACGAGGTGACACGTGGCCCAATGAGGAGGCACCATGTGGAACCTTCTGGAAGGTCTAAGAGGTTTGGCAGTTTCCACCAAATCTGGCGGGAGTCCTCCAAATCTAGCGAAATCTCGCTAAGTTTGGCTAATTGTTGCTAAATTTGGTGGAGTCTAGTTTATTTAGCCAGGCACATAAATCAAGAAAAATAAGTTTTTTGGCACGCAGTTCGAGACTATACAAACTATACAGATCTGACAGGCCGCAACATTGGGATTCATGTTGAGGGGAGGTCTCGAGGGCTTGTTCAGAGGTAGGTCGACTTTATACTCAAAAGTTGTAGAATTTCGAGAGGAGTCCGAATATGGCTTCTGTTTTTGCATCAGAGTAACCGAACATAAAAGTGTCTCCAGATCCCATGATGTCGAGCCAATCATAGCGAGTTCATACTCAAGTCTCAGAATTTCCTGTTCCAACCAATGGTGATGTCTATTTATGTCCAGAAGTTGCACATCTAAAAGGTGGTTTGAGGAGCTGTTATGTAAGCCTTTCTTTTGTATTCTTAAAGCATTGAAGATTAATAAGAAGCCTTCCTCACTGAGACAAAGGCCCATAGACATAGGCAAACTTGTGTCGAATTTCGTTATCAATCTTGGTGTTATGGTTTGTTTTTTTTACTTCTTATATGGCTGCAACATTTTTTCATTAAACTTCTTCTCTTTCTTATTAAATCCTAAATGGTAAAATAATTCATGCATAAACTTAACCATAGTCTTTAAAAGATCAATTACAGATCAAGTGGTATCAGAGCATGTTGATAGTTGGTTGTTTGAGTTTGCATGATTACCAGGGAAAAACTAAGTCGTGGTGAAGGAGAGCTTGTAGAAGGAGATCATGAGATTGGATCAAGAAAGAGGACATCTCAAAGTGAGAAGATGGCATCGGAAGGACTTTCCCAAAACGAAAGAAAGTTTCAAAGAACTTTCTTTGCCATGTCGAAGATGGTAAAAGTGTTGTATGATGATTACTTGGAACGGAAGATACATGTTCTAAGGGAATCTTCAAGGCAAGACAAAAGTGAAGAAGGAGAGGACCCTCCTAAAATTCCTCCTTCACCTCTTTCATTTCCATCTTCTTCTTCTTTAAGTACAAGTTCAACTTCTATTGCAATAAAGCATTCTCATAAACATAAACCTGATATGCCATTACTTAAACTTGATGTAAAATTTGTTTTGCCTATGTATGATGGCAAAGTTAATGTTGAGAAACTTGATAACTGAGTTAGACAAATAGAGGTATATTGTAATGTGCAACAAATCAAATATGAGGCAACCAAAATTAGATTGGCATCACTTCGTCTTGAAAGCACAACTCTCATCTAGTGGCAAAGTAAAATGCAGCATGGAACTCATCAAGTTGTAATATTTTTCCATCATGGCATGATTTTATTTCCGCACTTAGAAAACAGTTCTATCCATTGGGATATAAGGAAAATGATTTAATTGAATGGCAAAGTCAAGGACAATCGGTGCATGAATATACAGATGAGTTTCATAAGATGGCTTTGATGTTAGATGTTCTATTGACTACACAAGAAACTCTTATGAAGTATATAGGAGGTTTTCCTACTTATATTTGTAATACTGTATTTATGTTTGGACCTACTAATCTTGATGAGGTTTTTGTTCAAGTAACGTATATTGATGCAGGGAAAACTGGAGTTGGTGTATCAGGGGAATCATCTTCAAAGAAGGATGGAAAATGAAAAGTGAATGGGAAGAAAGAAAATTCAACGACAATGAAGGAAGAGAAGCTCTCTTGCAAGCATTGCAAGAAAGAAGGGCACGATGATGAACATTGCTGGAAATTACACCCAGAGAAGAAACCAAAGTGGTTCAAAGAGAGGAAAGGGAGGCAAAAAGTTGCGACAACAACACATCCAATAGACTTGGGGTCAGATTTAGGTGATGAGTCTAAAATTACAACAATTGGTTTGTCAAGTGATGATTATGAAGATAGATGCAAATTGTTTCATATAAGGGTCATACTGAAACATACTAAGATTGATACATTGTTAGATAGTGGATCTCAATCTAACTTAATTTTAGAGGAAGTGGTTAAACAATTGGGATTGACAACTAAGTTACATCATAAACCTTACTCACTTAAATGGATAAGCAACAATCATAATTTGCCCATAACAAAGCAATGCACTTTAAGGTTTGCAATTTCATCAAAGTTTGTGGATGACGTAATATGTGATGTGGTGCCACTAGAATCACGTGGAATGGTCTTAGGAAGCCTTTATTTATATGATCGCAAAACAAGCTTCTTCAGGGAACATAATCAATATCACTTAACTAAAGAGGGGACAAAATATGTTGTTCATGCTCATCGCATAAAAACAAATCAATCTCTTGTAACAATGGAACAATTAAAGAAGACAGCTTATGCAAGCAATACACCTATAATTGTGCCAAGTAAAATAGTTGATCTTAAGCATGAACATGAGATGGTTGTTTGATGGGAGCTCAATCATACTTTTCTTCAAGATAAATTAATGTCGTGCAAGCTCATCAAACTTATTGGTTCAATTTCAGTCATATTTTTGATATTATCATTGCTAATGTTTTCTACATGGATGGTAGTGGGTTCAGTAAGATGTGAACGAGTTCAAATGGCTAACAATATGCTTTCAATTGTCATGGTTATTATGCAATTGATTATGATGCGACAGGTGCACACGACATAGTTTAAAGAAAAATGATAAGTGGAGAGGCCTATCCCACACTTGATGATTGGTTAATATCTTTTTGGAGGACCAAAAGGTCTTAGTGGGGAGGAATGATAAAAAATGGATCTAGGAAGGAAATTTTTTCAAAGTTCTCGGAATCAAACAAACACAACTCCATTGCGTAGGGCTCGTCATGTCGATTCCGACCATATATTTTTTTCGAAAATGGACACCGTATGCGAAAGTTATCATGATCTGAACTTTTTCCCAGATAGGAAAAAAAGGTCAGTCAACTGGTCAAAGGCCATACAACTGGCGTGGCAGATGACGTCAATAGTATGTCATGATGACGTCATCAGTACGTCATGTTGACGTCAACATGACACGTGACAACACCAGGAGCTAACACGTGTCAATCATTTTTGGTGTTTTCGTGCTGAGTTGGCATGGTACAGAAGTGACACGTGGCATTGTATGGAAGTGACATGTGGCAATACATATGCTAACGTGGGACTGTATGGGCGATGACATGGCACTGTATGGATGATGACGTGGCACTGTACAAACAATGACATGACATTGTACGAAATGTTGACGTGGTGGTACGAACGCTGACGTGGCAACTGACTGGGGATGCTGATGTGGCAGTACAGATGCTGGCGTGGCATGCTGACATGGATCAAGCCAATGACGAGGTGACACGTGGTCCAATGAGGAGGCACCACGTGGCACCTTCTGGAAGGTCAGAAAGGTTTGGCGGTTTTCACCAAATCTGGCGATTTCCACCAAATATGGCAGGAATCCTCCAAATCTGGCGAAATCCTGCTAGGTTTGGCTAACTGTTGCTAAATTTGACAGAGTTTGGCTTATTTAGCCGAGCATAGAAATCAAGAAAAATAAGTTTTTTGGCATGCAGTTCGAGACTGTACGGATCTAACAGGGCGCATCATTGGGATTTGTGCTGAGGGGAGGTCTCGAGGGCTTGATCAGAAGTAGGTTGACTTTATACTCAAAAGTTGTAGAATTTAGAGAGGAGTTCGAATATGGCTTTTGTTTTTGCATCAGAGTAGTCAAACCGAAAAGTTCCTCCAGAGCCCATGATGTTGAGCCAAGCATAGCCGAGTCCATACTCAAAAGTCTCATAATTACCTGTTCCATCTAGTGGTGATGTTTGTTTCTGTCCAGAAGTTGCAGATCTGAAAGGTGGTTTCAGGAGCTGTTATGTAAGCATTTCTTTTGTATTCTTAAAGCATTGAAGATTAATAAGAAGCCTTCTCCACTGAGATAAAGGCCCGGAGACGTAGGCAAACTTGTGCCGAACTTCGTTATCAATCTTGGTGTTATGGTTTGTTGTTTTTACTTATTATATGGCTGCAACATTCTTTCATTAAGCTTCTTCTCTTTCTTATTAAATCCTAAATGGAAAAATTATTCATGCATAAACTTAACCATAGTCTTTAAAAGATCAATTATGGATCACTATTACATATACATTTACTCCATTACTTATACATTTAACCTCATATATTCCCCCCTTGAGGTCCTATCATATACATTTAACCCAATATTTGCCCCCCTTCGGGTCATATCATAGTATCATCCTTTAAAAATCTTTGTCCTCAAAGCATTGTAGTTAAAGGCTTTACATGTGATGAAACCAAGTAATATGATTTTCTTATGTCCTTGCTTTCTTCTTTCCATTGATGATGATCCATCCATCCAAACTCAAATATTTTTAGTCTTAATCCTCGATAATTGGTTGTTGCATAATTTTCTTTCCTTTGATTCCTTGTATTGTTGTTGTTATAACTTATCCAAATTGTTGTAGTTGTTGGTCTCTGATAATATTTCGTTGAATAATCGTTTTCTGATGCCTTATTCCATGAATATTTATGAATATTATGTGTTCTTCCTTGATAATGTTGATATCGATTTTCTTGTCTTGAATTTTTTTTTGGTACTGAAGGTGTCGACTGTTGAAGTTTTACTTATACAACTAGCAATTACGGTTCCTCTTTATTATTATAATCATTTAGCACGTTAGCTGCGTAAATAAGATCACTGAAAGAGGCAATCAAAGAAACAATAGAGACACACAGATTATCCTGGGAAACCCTCATGGGGAAGAAAACCCAACAAAAGCTTCCTCAATATAGATAGACCAAAGATCGAACATAAGATCCTCCTCTACTCCTTCGCTAGGAAGAGTAGTGCACCACTTAACCAAGAAATACAAAGACACAGACCAAGAACCCTCCTTGACGTCACGCTTAACTGTAGTAGCAGTTCCTCCAAGACTTGCACACTTCTTCATAGATGCAGAGCTAGTGTGGTGAGTGTTAAATGAGACACCATCCTCACATATAAATACAGGTTGTGAGGTGGCGTTGGGGTTGTGACTCTTCACTTGGTGGAGTCGACTTCTCCTAGAAGTGGCTAAAACCACTTTACAATTACTAGGGGACGGCTATACAAATATCACCATACAAATACACGTTGACCAATCCAAAAAAAGAGATTTGATCTTATACAAGACCCGACTTGATCAATTCAGAGAAGGGGATTTGATCTATACAATAATGACTCAAATATAAGTAGAATATTCTTCGAAGTTACAATATTTTAACACTCCCCGTTAACAAGAAGAGTATTCTACTGACAACATCAATAACAATTGACTGGACTCAATACATCATCAAGAGGAGGGGACATTGTCATCAACATCGAGAACACTGTCGGTCATATCTATAGGTCATCAAAAGTTTTTCTCATCATCAACATTAATAGAAACTGAACATCATCATCATCTTCAACACATAGCTGGAGTAACATCATCATCATCAACAACATGACGCTGGAACTTCGACATCAATAGCACGAAGCTGGAACAACAACATCAACAACACAGAGCTGGAACAACATCATCAACAACACGAAGTTGGAACATCAACATCAATAACACGAACCTAGAACAACAACACAAAGTAGGAATAATATCATCAACAACACGAAGTTGGAACACCAACATCCATATGTGGCAATAGAATGAGGAAGGTGCATCAACAACAACATATGTGGTACACTGATAGACCGTCCTTATCGGACCTTCAGGATTTGCCCAAGAATCATAAGATTCCCTAGGATATAAAATACTAACAAGCTATCACGTGGTACTTTGACAAAACATCCTTACTGAACCTTCAGGATCTACCCAGGAATCATAAGATTCCCTAGGATATAAAATCCTAATTGAGCTACCACTAATGACCACAACTGGCATATACATACACAGGTACTTTAAAAGACCATCCTTACCGGACCTTCGGGATCTTCCCAGGGATGATCAGTCCCCTAGGATATAAAATCCTAACTGAGCTACCTGCTGTTGGTCAGGATACCATAGTATCATCAACATCACTCCCCCTTTCGAGGGAGGTCCTTTCAGAGTACACTAAGCTTGTCTCAGAAGTACGAGACATAGGCTTAGTCAACACATCTGCAACCTGCTCATATGTGCTAACATATTGGAGCTTTACAACTCCCTTTTGCACCATGTCACGAATGTAGTGATACATATCTCTATGTGCTTGTTCTTATCATGGAACACTGAGTTCTTTGTCATCTTTATGCAACTTTGGTTATCACATAGAATCATGGTAGGTTCCATCTCCAAATCGAACAGACCTGTCAACAACTTCCGAAGCCATATGGCTTCACAACTGGCAGAGCATGCTACAATGTACTCCGCTTCTGCCGTACTGAGAGCAATACTCGATTGTTCCTTGCTTTGCCATGAAGTCATGGCTGACCCCAAACTGAAACAACATCTTGAAGTGCTTTTTTTGTTTGAAGCACTTCCAGCCCAATCCGAATCAGTATAATCATACAGTCTGAAGTCATGATCTCCAGTATAACATAGACCATAATCCAACGTACCCTTAAGGTATGTCATCACATGCTTTGCAGCTACAAGGTGAACACGTCTGGGCTCCACTAGATACTGACTCAAGGTGTTCACAACAAAGCATATATTTGGCATGGTGTTCGTCAGATACATCAATGAACCAATAATTTATCTATATAGAGTAGCATCAACTAACTCTGACGAAGTATCAACTAGGAGATTCAAATTCGTCTCCATGGGTGTGGCCATGGATTTACATTCCAAGATGTCAAACTTCTTCAGTATTTCAACTGCATATTTCCCTTGGTTAAGGAAGATCTCTTCTGGGCTCTGCCATACTTCAAGACCTAAGAAATAGTGCATCTAGCCTAGGTCTTTCATTTCAAATTCAACGACAAGTTTCTTTTTACAATCTGTTATGATATTTTCTTCACTTGTCAAGAATAAGTCATCCACATATAGCATCAATATAATTGTTCCATCATCCACAATCTTGAAGTAAAGGTTGAGATCAACTTTACTCTTGGTAAAGCTCAAGCTCATAAGAAAACTATCAATCCTGCCATACTAGGCTCTTGGAGCTTGCTTCAGACCATACAGAGCCTTCTTCAACTTGTAGACATGAATCTTCTTGTCCTGTACTTCGAAACCAAATTTTCACATCACATTGTACCAACCTGGTACACTTGCTCAGTTGCAACTCAATCTGCATAATCATGTGTTGGTTCTATGTGCTTTCTACAAAGCACTATTTGTCTCATTGCCTGAGAGTATGTCCTCTACTTTTTCTGCAACTGTTCCTTCTGGAACCGAGACTCTGCACCTGCAGTTGCTATTTCTGAAGCTAAGAATAACTACTCTATTCTCATTGTAGTTGCTGAACTTGGAGAGTACCTCCTCTATTCTATCATGGCAACAACTTCATATGAAATTGAGAGTGGCTGATACTGAAGGTAGATTTTCTTCTTTTATGGAGGTAACTCAATCTCAAATACAGGGACTGCTCCCTCTGAATCTCATACTGTACAGTGCTTGAAGGAATAAAAACTATTGATAAACCCGAAGAAGTGTACATTCATGCAACGAGAATTGGTGTACCCGGGTTTCGTGGTTTCAAAGGCAGGGCTTACAATGGACCCTGAAAAAGTGAAGGCTATTATCGAATGGACAACACCAAGATGCACATTCGATGTGAGGAGCTTCCATGGATTGGCAGGCTTCTACCGGAAATTCATTGGGAAATTTAGCCAAATATGTGCACCTCTTACAAAATGTATGAAGAAAGGAGTGTTCCAGTGGATGGTAGTAGCAGAGAAGTCATTGGAAGAATTGAAGAAAAGGGTAACAACACATCCAATATTAGCCTTACCAGATTTTAACAAAGTATTTTAGGTTGATTGTGATGCTAGGGGAATATAAATTAGAGCAGTTCTAAGTCAAGAAGGTAGACCCATTGCATTTTTCAGCGAGAAGTTGAACAAGTCCAGAAAGAAGTACTATGTTTATGATCAAGAATTTTATGCTATTGTGCAAGCTTTGAGGAAATGGAATCATTATCTATTTCCGAAGGAGTTTTTCTTGTTCACATATCACAAATCTCTGCAGTACATTAACAACCAAGGTAAGTTGAATAAAAAACATACTAAATGGGTAAAATTCTTGCAATGTTATTTTTTTGTGCTGAAATAGAGGTCCGAAAAGTCTAATAAGGAAGTTGATGCATTAATTTGGAGGAAAACATTACTATATACCATGTCAGTAGAAGTGTTAAGTTTGAATTGTCTAAGGACATTGTATGAAGAAGATGCATATTTCGCAGAAACTTGGAAGGAGTGTAATGAGTCTTGGAGTTTAGAAAAAACACCATATATGGACTACCATATCCAAGAAGCGTTTTTGTTTAAAAACCAACAATTGTGTATTCCTAGAAGTTCCATACAACTAAATCTCATTAAAGAGTTGCATAGTGGTGGTTTAGGAGGACATTTTGGGATTGATAAGACCACAGCCTTGGTGAAAGAGAGATATTTTTGGCCCAACATTAATAAAGACGTTTGAAAGTTTGTTGAAGGTTGTAGGATATGTCAATTAGCTAAAGGAAAAATTCATAACACGAGACTCTATACTCCATTTCCAGTTCCCAAAGGACCTTGGGAGGATATCAATATGGATTTTGTCTTAGGATTACCTATGACATAGAGAAAACATGACTCAACAATGGTAGTTGTGGATAGATTTTCGAAAATGGAACACTTCATAGAATGTAAGAATATTAGCGATGCTAGTGGCGTAGCTTCATTGTTTTTCAAGGAGGTGGTCTGATTGCATGGACTTCCACGAAGTATTACTTCAGATCGTGATACCAAATTTCTTGGTAATTTTTGGAGGACACTCTAGAAAAAGTTAGGCTCATATTTTTTATACAGTTCGTCATATCATCCTAAAATGGACGATCAAACAGAGGTAGTGAACATTATTTGTTGAGAAGTTTAAGTGGACAAAATCCTAGTCAATGGGATTTGGCATTAGCCCAAGCTGAGTTCGCATACAATGATTCGGTGAATAGATCTACAGGAAATAGTCAATTTCGTATTGTTTATGGATGGTCGCCAAAAGGTTTGGTAGATTTTGTTGCATTTCCAAATTTGGAAGGCAAGAAGAGTGTTGATGCGAATGATTTTTTGGACAATATGCATGAATTACAAGAACAGGTAAAGAAGAAATTATAGACCAACAATGACAGTTATAAACAAAGAGCAGATCAACATAGGATATGGAAGGTATTCCGAGAGGGTGATCTGGTCATTGCTCACTTGAGGAAGGAACAATTTCCTCGAGGAATCTATAATAAACTCAAATACAAGAAGATATGTCCATGCCGAATTCTGAAAAATATCTTTGATAATGCTTATCGGCTGGAACTTCTGGAGAAGTTTGACATATTGTTAACCTCTATGAGTTTCATGAAGGGGAAAAAAGAGCATATGAAGGTACCCTCAGTGAATGGGGACAACATCTACCAATTAAGTCAGAGGAGAAGATTCAAGAAATTATTGCTACAAGAGTTGGTAAGAAGACTCGCCAGAAGGAGTACATGAAATATTTAATCAAGTGGAAGAAGCGAGGGGTAGAGGATGCATCGTGGGTGATTGAAGATATGTTAGCACGTGTGCAGAACTCTTCACCTCAATAATGATATGCACATGAGCTGGAGCTCATTTTTTTCTTACCAGGGGTGTCTGATGCAGGAGCATCCTTGAGCTCGGGAAATCCACATCACCCAAAAATATTTCTCGTTTGCAAATTAGGCATAAGTCGAATAAGGATTGTGTTAGTGATCCATTCCATTTAATTAGTTTGTTATGAATTTGAACAGTTGTCACTCGTGCAACTACTCTTTTTTATACTAAAACTGATAAACTCGTGCTGAAACATGTGCTGAAACTCCTGTAGAATATGGATTTCGTTGAAAATTGAATTTCCTCCTACGAAAATGTTGTTACAGTGCTTGGTGAATTTCCACACTGGTAGTAACACATGTTGAGTCTCAGCCACGGTTAAGTAAAGGATCAGGCACCCAAAAGGAAAATCATTAACACTAAGAAGAAGGTGAACAATTTGAATACAAGAGCGGTTTGGGTAACAACTCGTTCTTGGAGAGAAGGAAAACCGTCTCAGAGATGATGAGGAGTTTTAAAAATAAATGAACGTGATTTTGAAGGGGTTGGTGAACCACGAAGTGAGAAAATCATGGAAGGTATACTGGAGAGAAAGATTCTAGGTTGGGCGAGTACGCAGGAAGGGAGAAACAAAATCTCAAACCATACACGTAGACCATTATAGTCTGGACGATTTCGTCGTGGTTTTTAGCCACAGATGCACAATTCATGGTTGTCTCTTATCCCAAGAACGATGTAATATAAAAAAATTCAATTATCTGCATTGAATCAATAAATGAATGTGATGAGGACAAGATATGAATTGATCTTACTCAAGCATTTTCAGTCTTTACTTGGCTAAAGTAAAGTAGATCGGAATATCACCCTACGTTTATAGCCAACAAAAATATGTATCCCAACTCACAAGTATTAATCACAAGTGCTTAGGCTAGTTTTTTATAAACAAAAAGCTTGCTGGAAATTCACTTTTTATGTATTTTTTTTGAAAATATCAGTTCCTGAAAACAAATATAAGAACAAAAGTAAAAAAAACACCAAGATCGTAATCAATATAGATGAGACATAAAACAATCCTTTATTTCATTCCAATTCATCAAAGAGTCATTGTCTTTACAAAACTTCACAAGAAATCTTGGACCAAAGTCAAACTTAGAAATCCCCGATGGAACATACAAAAGGACTTCTGACAGAAAACCAAAACTGAACTCTAAAAGATGGATCAGCTTGCCACAGATCGTTGCCCACTTGACTCTGCACAATAGCCTTTATCAGTCATGAAAATAAATTCTCAAATAGACAAGCCTACACAGACTATCAAAGATAGATCAACACCTCTGAAGAACAAGTGTTTGAATGATTTAATTCAGCCCTGAATATTGTTGTCTACAATAAGACCCTGCTATCACAAAATAGAATTAGGCTATGATGAATATATGAATGAATGAAAGCTGAACTATCTCAACATAAACTCAAAGAACAAACCTTAGCATGCTTTGTCTTCTATCCTCTACTTGTTCCTCCCCTTAGTTCAACTTTTAACAATTTAGAATTGGTTAGAGTAGTTGAACTAACTTATTAGTTAAGCTAACATAANTTCATTCCAATTCATCAAAGAGTCATTGTCTTTACAAAACTTCACAAGAAATCTTGGACCAAAGTCAAACTTAGAAATCCCCGATGGAACATACAAAAGGACTTCTGACAGAAAACCAAAACTGAACTCTAAAAGATGGATCAGCTTGCCACAGATCGTTGCCCACTTGACTCTGCACAATAGCCTTTATCAGTCATGAAAATAAATTCTCAAATAGACAAGCCTACACAGACTATCAAAGATAGATCAACACCTCTGAAGAACAAGTGTTTGAATGATTTAATTCAGCCCTGAATATTGTTGTCTACAATAAGACCCTGCTATCACAAAATAGAATTAGGCTATGATGAATATATGAATGAATGAAAGCTGAACTATCTCAACATAAACTCAAAGAACAAACCTTAGCATGCTTTGTCTTCTATCCTCTACTTGTTCCTCCCCTTAGTTCAACTTTTAACAATTTAGAATTGGTTAGAGTAGTTGAACTAACTTATTAGTTAAGCTAACATAARGCCTTAACTAACTTTAGTTAAGGAAGGGGGGAAAAGTAATAATCATAATAGGGTCATAATTAAATAATAACTAATAGGTGGGACCCCCTTGTGACTCCCCTAGTGATAACAAATCATCACATCATAACATAATCTATTTGTTAAGCAAACACACCCCTTGTGTCTCCCTTCAAAACATATTTTCCTTTGACAATTTTAGCTCATCAAACTTGAAAATAAGTCGGACTAATACTCATATATCCAAAATAAGACCTGCTGTCCAAAATAAAACATGTTGTCCAAAATAAAACATGAGTCATAAAACAATAAATGACATAAAAATTAAAACCCATATTTTCTAGTCTGTGAAGCAACCCTTCCTTGGTTGCTGTTGTCACCTCCTGATTTCCCTGAAATTGCTTTGAGTTGGGAAGAGCCTTTAGGCTTTATCTCACTAATCACATGGGAACACTCATCCCTCAGATGCATCCGTGAAGACATGGATTTGTCAGAGTCATCGGAGGGTGAGGAAGGGGCAGCGACAACTTTTCCTTTATCAGGTGCATGGTGGGCTTCAATCTTCAATCTCTTGTTGGCATGAGAGGATTGCAATGGCGAGTGGTTAGGGGCAGCTTGGACAATGGGGTTCAAAGGTGGGGGAGCAAGCAAGGTTAAGTTTGGCCAACCACGGTGTTGGGAGACTGTTGGGTGAACAATCTCCTGCCACCCATCGGTTTCCAGGACTTTAGGCTATAAAGAGACATGAGGAGGCACTGATATACCGGGGGCTCGAGGGGCTTGGAAGGGAGGCCTTTCAGGCCTCAGTTGGACTATTCCCTGTCCAATCCAATTAAAGAACCCGACATGGAACAATTGGCCAAACTCTTCAGAATCAACATCAAAATGTATTGAGAACTAGGCCTCCTTGGGCCGCGGTTCCATTTACCTCCACCTCTGTTTCCTCGGCCATGGCTTCCCTGATTGAAAAAACTCATCTTGCATATGTTAACAATTAGAAAATAATCTTTTAAATAACCATGCATGACAACTCTTTAAAAATATGAAATAGATTTGGCTCAGAATGTATCAGGCTCATGCAATCCAATCCATACAAATTGTTCTAATGTTAATCAATGAGCAGGGGGGTGGAAAAAATGTTCAGGGATACATGAGGGGTTTGTAATTTGCGAAAAAATGATATAATGAAATGGAAGAGATATGGTCACTGCTCAATGATAACAACAATCAACTGTAAGCAAACCAATAAGCCTCATTGCAATCCACACAAAATTCTGTCATTTCTATCCAATATAACATAGAAATTTTCTTAGCTATGATCAATATCATAATAGGGGGTGAAAAATGAATATGGGATATGTGAGGGGGTTGTAATTAGCGGAAAATGAGACAATGAGAGGGGGAAAAAACGTTTAATGTTCATGAGATTAATCAAGCAATCCATAACATTAACTAACAATCAAATGATTGAGTAGTAATTCATGTGTATTTAACTAGTTCACTGTCCAATAATAAAATATCCAATACAACACCATTAAGAAACACAAGTACTTCACACAATTTGTAAGAGGTTTTGTTCCTTTTATTCATACAATCTGCATGTTATAACAGTCAACAACAACACTCAATCTGTAACCATTAACATCCATCATTTCCATACATTTCCCCAATCCACGTCTGTAGTGTTTCCAAAAAATAATAATGAAGACTCTACTTTTGTTAATAGAACCAATCGAGATATTGTAATGGTATTCGTTACCATACATATATATGCAGTAGAAAGATCAAAATGATCAAGACCCATGTCATGCCTGAAAGACAATTGACTATAAACAACAGTCATCATTTATACACAGGCTATGCAGAAGACAATTTCCGAAACCCTGTAACCATGTCACTGTGTAACAAATATCTTAGTGCAACTTAAAAATGAGCCAAACATGCCACACAACTGTCATCAACAATGATCAATTTCAAAAAGACAAACGCACTTAGAATTCGGGGGTATCACTGGCATACAAAGCAAGCCATCCATATTATACGCGGTGCACAACTGAGAGGATTCCACGGTGTCATAATTCCCATAACCACACATCAATATATAACCACGATATAACTAAAAAAAAACTTCAGTCTGGGCCATTTATTAAGTCGCCTGTGAGTGATCAAGCCGCACACATTCAAGTGTATTCTACCAATAACAAGATATGCAGTAAACATATCCAATCCAAACGTCTAATTCTCAGAACATCACCTACAGGACGCGACATGCGTGAACCACACCAAACCCTTGTGACTAATGCCAACCACCATCCGAACATCATAAGTACCATTCTAATGGCTGTATAATAACCAACAATTCGGCTCTGCGGTAAGGGAAACAATAGACCAACAAGCCTGATCACGGTGCATACCATGAGCCAAAAAAAAAATGACAGAGGCCCTTTCGTAACAAAAAACTGGTTATTTGACAACAGGATGACGACTGTGACCCTTAGAAGTGCAATTGGTATTGCGGGGCGCAGGCCTTTGTCACAAAGGTATTGGCCAAAAACCATGCTAACACGATTGCTAAACGAATGACGGGTGAGCCTGCATTCGAAGTAATAGGCCAAATGATCGCAACATGCTTGACATACTTCTTATAAAACTCCAGTCTGGAGGGTTTAGGGGTTCGCACAGTAGCCATCTCAGGAGGGAGGGGGTCATCAACTGTGGTGGAACTTCGGGCTAAAGGCACGTGCTCAAGGAGGATCACGATACTCGCGGATGAGAGGCATTTCGTTGATAGAGTGGGACAAGGTTCTAGTTAAACCCAGGAACCGCAATGACAATCATCCAGTCAGCTTTTTAAAAGAAAACCCTTTAACAAAACGCAGTGGTAACAAAGCTATCACCCAGGAAGACCATGAACTCACAACAATTATACATAGAACCATCGATTTTCCATTCAATGCCGAAACCACACAGTTGCAACACTCAGGACAACACAAACCCAAACAACTGAGCCAAAAACATTTCATAACCAGAGTGAAGTCAAGAATGGCCAAAAGAGACATACATGTCAATCAAAAACCTTAAGATGAGGAGCGGTCGAGCAGTTTCACCCTGCTGAAAATCTAGAGTGTGAACACAATAGCCAGATCGAACAATAGTCCGATGAGGGTGGCGGCCAAGGGGAAGGGTAAAGGTGACGTGCAGTAAATGCACGTCGCCTCCACCCACATCACATTTACTACATAGTACATGCAAACGAGCCCCCCATTAACACCATTAATCAACCAATGCATCGATAATATCAACACATTTAAACCATAACATAATCAAAATTCCACAATTCAACCATTGCATCGTTACCTTGCTAAATGTGCCACCCATGTCATAACTCAAATAATTCGCTTGACAACTATACAAAATAATCATCACTAACAACGTAATCACCATAAAAAAATGCAAGCCACTACTTCCATGGGCCACCAAGGTTCGTAACACATGCATATCAGTTATCGATTGCATCAACCAATGCATAACTATTGTATTATCTCCTTGCCAAAATGTGCCACTAAAATTTCCACCATATGTATATAAAATGTAACTTAACAATATTTCATAGCCATTTTCTTGTTAGTTAGGAGTTAACCACTATCAACAAGCATTTTCATCCATATAGTATCGCAAAACTAGGTCTCTTTTGTACTAGATATAGTATTTTGTTTTCCTCAAAATGTCTTTTGCGATTTTCACTAACATTTGTTGTGTAGGTCCGAGAAGAACAAATACCATAATGAATATCAGGCTGTAGTATCATGAAATAACAACATCCCAAATCTTAATTAATGACGACCATATTCTCATCAACCGTGTAAAACTTTGTAGCTCATCATCATAAAATGAACAGACCTGATCTTCAAAAGTCCAAGAGGGTCCCACCTACTAGCATTATTTAGTCTTATATAATAATAGGCTTAGCAACACTTTGCTGGCGAAATTACGTTGACGTTTTCAATCGTCAACAAACTGGCGATTCCACGGGGAAATTTGTTTTCAACAGATTGGAACTCAGAACTCATGGTTTCATAGACCAAGAACAATAATCTCAAGAATACGTGACTTGAATGATTATGCAACAGGGGGAAAAGTGGGCAGATTGAATGGAAAAGAGACTGGGAATTTAGGAACAACTCCTGAAAAATGTTAGGCATGAGGGGTTTTACCGCTGAATGTATAATCATTTTCCTGTAATATGCTCTCAACTTAAAATGGGGAACTTAGAGATTTTCTCTTAAGATCTCGATGGATGAAGAAATGGCAAGAAGAAGCAGGAAACCACCAACTCTTTATATGACATCAGTGAAAAAAAAATATAGCGATTTCCAAGGGTCCTTTAGAGACGACATCATAACAGCTGCGTAAGCTTGATTGTTACAGACTAACAATGCTTGCAGGAGTGTCACTGTGGCAACCATGATCCAACATCCTAATTCAAGCATTCTAAAAGACCAAAATCCGACAGAAATAATAACGCAGAAATCAAAACAACAACAGTAAAGATAGAACCATTCAGAAGCAGAAAATAAAATTCAACTCAGAAAGTAGAAATCAACGTGTTGTAAAGAAGGAAAAACACACAAAAATTGAAAACAAATCTAAGCTACTAGTATACAGAAGATCCAATCAACAAAGAAAACTTTTCACGTTGGTCCCACACAATATTTCAAACGAGGACTGCTAATGGTGTGGGAAAACCATTGTCTTTGCAATTCCTTTAAAATTTCCGAGTTAGTGTCCAAGACAAAAGTAATCCGGAAATAGCCCAACACTTGAAATCTTGATGTAGCTATCATACCTTTGACGGATACGATTAAATCATCAAGATAAGCATGGAGACTGACCGACTTATCGAAAGTTGTGTGTATAGGCCTTCTCAGGGCGATACTTGTATCAAATAAGCCAAAGGGCAGGAATTGTAAGACATAGTATCGCGATTAGTAGTGGAAATGGTTTTGTGATAATTTGCCATTTCTACTTTGATTTTATTGTAACCAAACAAACTTTCAAGTAAGGGCTCCAAGTGTAACTCTACGATCTGTTGTTGAAACATTTCCATACTGAGAGGAGGGAAAGGATTTCTTATAATTGCTTGCTTGAAAGTTCAAAGACTAGTGCAGGTCCTAAAATTTTCAGGGGTCTTCGAAGCAGGTTCCCAATTGGAAACCCCTTCAGGGTGGACAAAAGAAAACATTTAAGTTCTTAAGGAATTCTTCAACTCCCTTTGAAAGGTTGCTTCCAGTGCAGAGTTCACAAATCTTTGTTTTTGCCTGGTTGTTTTCATAATATGCTGAACAAGACCTGGATAAAAAACACGAAGACCCACATTAAACCAAGCAAAAACCTTTCTAAATCCACTAAGTAATTCAACATATTTCATTTCTTCTTTATTCGAACCTTGGATATTTATTTTAACGTTCGAGGAAGATCCAGGGGTCCTAATGTTCATGGAGATGGTTTCAATCACCTTCAGTTGTGACTCCTCTTCCTTTTCTTTATTTCCTCCAACACTCAAGGAAAACGAAACCTCGAGAGGAGTCAATCCTTCAAGAATTTCATTATTTTCTACAGATATAATCTTCTCAGGCTTGAGAGGTTCATTTTGACTGACATCACAATTGATTTCATTGTTAGGGATGGCCTTCCATAATTTTTCATTCTCAGAAATGTATGAACGATGTAGAGATTGGAGAGCACAATCAGGCTAGTGAGGCGAGAGCAACTGAGTAGGAGAGGCTGCGAAGACAACTAATCGATCAGATATTGAATTCAACTCCTTCCTAACATGAGTGATGTTAAAATATAGGAGATTTGAGACAAGTGCCCAAACAATTTTGGGAATATTGTTCCATCATCTTGTTGCTAGGAGAGCATGTCTTAGAGATCAGGTTCACAACAAGCTCGGAATTTCCGAAGACTAAAAGGTGACCACAACCAAGATTAAGGGAATTCTCGATGCCTAACAACAAAGCTTCGAATTCAGCGACATCGTTTGAGCGAGAAAACTCCAACCTGTATGACATATTATGAATCTTTCCTGTAGGAGAAACCAAAATAATACTAGCGTCGTTACCCTCATCTGAGTGTGAACCATCGAAGTGCATACGCCATAATTCATCCTCTAAATCAATTCTTCCTAGAGGAATATTATCCTCTTCAACGAATATGGAGTACACTCCTAGGTCTTCTTCGATATAGTTTACACTAGATTGCAGAACACTCTCTATGTAGGGTGAAATTCTCCCTTCTCTAAGGATTATGATATTCTTCCCATTCCGAGGAACAGATAAATGTATTCCGTCGAGCAAGAGGTATCCACCTGTTAGGGCTTGCCAATATCTCCCCAAGATAATCAAATAATTGCTTATAGGCATATCAATAACCTGAATGTTGAGGGTTGTCCTTATCTCAGGATGAGCACATAAAACCAAGGTTACATCCTTAATCTCGCCTATGGCCGTTTGTTGCAGACTATTATAGGAAATCATGCTTATGGCGTTTTCGTTTGTACAAGATAAGCCTAGCTCTTCCATAATAATCTTTGACATGATACTTGGGCCTGAACCACCATCAATGAGGCAACAATGGGCAATTTTATCCATGATCTTTACAGAAATATAAAAAGGGGGATTTTTTTACAGGGTATCTGAAGTTATGTACACCTACTTTATTTACAGAAGAATCCTCTTCGCTTACCTCTTCGAAAATGTTGGCTACAACGAAAGATTTTCCTTCCATGAATTGTTTTAGATGCATCTGTTGTTCAGGGATGACAACCATGTCTAGGAGGGTTGCATCTGCCTTGATGTTGGCCAATTGATTCAAGATATTGTATTTGGAAGAGGGGGGAGGAGGAGTGATTCCTTGACTCTCAGGAACTTTGGGAACCTGGGGCGTAGCAGTGGTTGAAGATGAACTCAGGTTAGAAGAACTGCGAGGAGGGTCAAATTTACCTTTTGGAGCATAGGCTTTGTTCCTAGTATTGATGACCATGACATCTTCTGACTCTACGAAATCTAGGACAACGATAGTGGCTTTTGGTCGTTTACCAAAGATCTTGTCTCTGGAACTCTTCCTTACCTCACATGTGGTTTCTTTGTGGTGTTCCTCACAAAAGTTACACCAACTCCGAGGCAGGATAGTCTTCGTCTGGAAATTATTTTCCACTGGACTTCTAAAAGGAGGGGAAGAAGAGGATGAAGCTCCAGGGGTGAGGGGGTTGACAATACCTTTCCTCTCAAAAGATATCATACGGTTATTCATGTCTTGTACCACCTGTAAGAGAGCGGACATATCTGTCTGTCTAACTGATTCTCCCTGGGGTAGATCAGTTTGTTCAAGCTGTTCCTCATACTCTGAGCAAGTGTGTAGGGCAGAATCGAGATTATCAATGGCCTTTTCTTCAAGCTTGTGACGGTAAGGAGAAGACAATGCATTGTAGTAATGCATGAAGGCGGCTTGGTTTTTGGGGAAGATAAGTTCGAGAATTTGATTATACAACTTGGTGAAATACAAGTTGAAAGACCTGATGGTCTCACCATCTTTGTAAGTGACGTTATTATACTCCCTTATCTTCTCAGCATGGCTTTTGGATTGCCCATAAGTGGATCGGAACCAATAAATCATCTCCTCCCAAGTAAACACGATCTTAGAAGGAAGTTTAAATAAATCGGCCGCAACCTTTCCTTCCAAGGAATTGACAAATAGGGGCATGGAAGTGTCATTTTCGTTAGCCCCTATATTATGACAAGCATTCGAAAATTCCACTAGGTGTTCATTAGTACTGACAGTGTTATTTCCTGAAAACATAGGCAAATGCTCTTTAAACTTCGGAAGCAGACGAGTAGCAGGTGCTAGGTTGAGAGGAGAAGACACATGCCATGGTGTGGTTGTGGCATATTCTTCGAACTGAAAAAGTCCATACTTTTTAATGACTTTGGTGGGGTTTGTAGTAGATTGGACCGGGATATGGTGGCTTTACAAGCTACCAATCACTGATGACGATGAAGATTGGGAAGATGGAGCACTTCCAGTGCCACCAGAGCCACCACTAGATTCCATTCTGTGGATGATACGTGAGGAAAAGAAAGACGAGTTGAATGAATCATAAAAATTTCTCCTTAGAGCACTTTGTTGGGCAGATAACACAGTTTCTCCTTCCTATTTCAACAATAGGATTGATTTCAGGTGACAAGCCTCTTCTTCTTCTAGAAGCACGAGAATCTAAGGACATGAAAGAAAGGCCAAAACTGAAGAAACAAAAGGTTATTGTTGATTTATGGGCTGCCTATGTCTAGCTTCCAATTGTTCTTGGACACTAATATCTCTTTCAATCGCTGCCCAAGAACGGTTAAGCTCAGCACAGGTCCTAGCAATGTCTAAAATAGTATGAAACAGGTTCAAAGCAATGAATAGCAAAACAATCAAAGAATCAAAACATAAAAGAAAGATGTATTGATGAAAAATCGAGTATAGAATTTAACCAGAGAGATATCGAAGATCTCCCCAGTATGGTCGCCAAATAAATGTTGAGGACAAGATATGAATTGATCTTACTCAAGCATTTTCAGACTTTACTTGGCTAAAGTAAAGTAGACGGGAATATCACCCTATGTTTATAGTCAACAAAAATATGTATCCTAACTCACAAGTATTAATTACAAGTGCTTAGGCTAGTTTTTTATCAACAAAACGCTTGGTAGAAATTTACTTTTTATGTATTTTTTTTGAAAATATCAGTTGTTGAAAACAAATATAAGAACATAAGTAAAAAAAAACACCAAGATCGTAATCAAGATAGATGAGACATAAAGAAATCCTTTATTTCATTCCAATCCATCAAAGAGTCATTGTCTTTACAAAACTTCAGAAGAAATCTTGGACCAAAGTCAAACTTAGAAATCCCCGATAGAACATACAAAATGACTTCTGACAGAAAACCAAAACTGAACACTAAAAGCTGGATCAACTTGCCACATATTGCTGCCCACTCGACTCTGCACAACAGCCTTTATCGGTCATGAAAATTAATTCACAAATAGACAAGCCTACATAGACTATCAAAGATAGATCAACACCTTTGAAGAACAAGTGTCTGAATAATTTGATTCAACCTTGAATATTGTTGTCTACAATAAGACCCTGCTATCACAAAAGAGAATTAGGCTATGATGAATATATGAATGAATGAAAGGTGAACTATCTCGACATAAAATCAAAGATAAAACCTTAGCATGCTTAGTTTTCTATCCTCTACTTGTTCCTCCCCTAGTTCAACTTTTAACAATTTAGAATTGGTTAGAGTAGTTGAACTAACTTATTAGTTAATCTAACATAAGGCCTTAACTAACTTTAGTTAAGGAAGAGGGGAAAAGTAATAATCATAATAGGGTCATAATTAAATAATAACTAATATGTGGGACCCCCTTGTGACTCCTCTAGTGATAACAAATCATCACATCATAACATAATCCATTTGTTAAGCAAACACACCCCTTGTGTCTCCCTTCAAAACATATTTTCCTTTGACAATTTTAGCTCATAAAACTTGAAAATAAGTCAGACTAATACTCATATATCCAAAATAAGACCTACTGTCCAAAATAAAACATGCTGTCCAAAATCCATGGAGTCCACTGTCACAAAACAATAAATGACATAAAAATTAAAACCCATATTTTCCAGTCTGAAACCCTTCCTTGGTTGCTGCTGTCACCTCCTGATTTCCCTGAAATTGCCTTGAGCTGGATAGAGCTTTTAGGCTTTATCTCACTAATCACGTGGGAACAATCATCCTTCAGATGCATTCGTGAAGACATAGATTTGTCAGAGTCATCGGAGGGTGAGGAAGGGGCAGCGACAACTTTTCCTTTATCATATGCATGGTGGGCTTCAGTCTTCAATCTCTTGCTGGCATGGGAGGATTGCACTGGAGAGTGGTTAGGGACAGCTTGGGAAATGGGGTTCAAAGGTGGGGGAGCAGGCAAGGTTAAGTTTGGCCAACCATGGTGTTGGGAGACTGCCAGGTGAACAATCTCTTGCCACCCATCGTTTTCCGGGACTTCAGGCTATAAAGAGACATGAGGAGGCACTGGTATACCAGGGGCTTGAGGGGATTGGAAGGGAGGCATTTCAAGCCTCGGTTGGACTATTCCCTATCCAATCCAATTAAAGAACCCAGCATGGAACAATTGGCCAAGCTCTTCAGAATCAACATCAAAATGTATTGAGAACCTAGGCCTCCTTCGACCTTGGTTCCAGTTACCTCCACCTCTGTTTCCTCAACCATGGCTTCCCCGACTGAAAAAACTCATACTGCATATGTTAACAATTAACAAATAATCTTTTAAATAACCATGCATGACAACTCCTTAAAAATACGAAATAGATTTGGCTCAGAATGTATCAGGCTCATGCAATCCAATCCATGCAAATTGTTCTAATGTTATTCAATGAGCAGGGGGGTGAAAAAAATGTTCAGGGATACATGAGGGGTTTGTAATTTGCGAAAAAATGACATAATGAAAGGGAAGAGATATGGTCACTGCTCAATGATAACAAAAATCAACTGTAAGCAAACCAATAAACCTCACTACAATCCACACAAAATTCTGCCATTTCTATCCAATATAACAATTTTTTTTTCTTAGCTATGATCAATATCAGAATAGGGGGTGAAAAATGAATATGGGATATGTGAGGGGGTTGTAATTAGCGGAAAATGAGATAATGAGAAAGGAAAAAAACGTTTACAGTTCATGAGATTAATCAAGCAATCCATAACATTAACCAACAATCAGATGACTGAGTAGTAATTCCTGTGTATTTAACTAGTTCATTGTCTAATAATAAAATATCCAATACATCTCCATTGCGAAACACAAGTACTTCACAAAATTTGTAAGAGGTTATGTTCCTTTTATTCATACATTCTGCATGTTATAACAATCAACAAAAACACTCAATCTGTAACCATTAACATCCATCATTTCCATACATTTCCCCAATCCACGTCTGTAGTGTTTTCAAAAAATAATAATGAAGACTCTACTTCTGTTAATAGGGCCAATCAATATTTTGTAATGATATCCGTTACCATACATATATATGCAGTATAAAGATCAAAATGATCAAGACCTCACATGTCACGCCTGAAAGACAATTGACTATAAACAACAATCATCATTTATACATAGGCTATGCAGAAGCCAATTTACGAAACCCTGTAACCATGTCATTGTGTAACAAATATCTTAGTGTGACTTAAAAATGAGCCAAACATCCCACACAACTGTCATCAACATTGATCAATTGCAAAAAGACAAATGCACTTAGAATTCGGGGGTATCACTGGGCATACAAAGAAATCCATCCATATTATACGCAGTGCACAACTGAGAGGATTCCACGGTGTCATAATTCCCATAACCACACAACAATATATAACCACAATATAACTCAATAAAAATTTCAGTCTGGGCCATTTGTTAAGTCGCTTGTGAGTGACCAAGCCGCACACATTCAAGTTTATTCTACCAATGACAAGAGATGCAGTAAACATATCCAATCCAAACTTCTAATTCTCAGAACATCACCTATAGGATGAGACATGCGTGAACCACACCAAACCCCTGTGACTAATGCCAACCAGCATCCAAACATCATAAGCACCATTCTAGCGGTTGTATAATAACCAACAATTCGGCACCGCGGTAAGGGAAACAATAGACCAACAAGCGTGATCACGGTGTATACAACGAATGAAAACGAAAATGACAGAGGCCCTTTCATAACAAAAAACTATTTCTTTAACAACAGGGTGGTGACTGTGACCCTTAGAAGTGAAATTGACAACGCGGGGCGCATACCATTGTCACAGAGGTATTGGCCAAAAACCATGCTAACACGACTGCTAAACGAATCACAGGTGAGCCTGCATTCGAAGTAATAGGCCAAATGATCGCAACATGCTTGACATACTTCTTATGCAGCTCCAGTCTGGAGGCTTTAGGGGTTCGCACAGTAGCCATCTCAGGAGGGAGGGTGGCACCGAATGTGGTGGAACTTCGGGCTAAAGGCACTCTCTCAAGGAGGACCATGATACTCGCGGACGGGAGGCATTTCCTTGACAGAGTGGGACAAGGTTCTAGTTAAACCCAGGAACCGCAAAGACAATCATCCAATCATCTTTTTAAAAGAAAACCCTTTAAAAAAATGTAGTGGTAATAAAGCTATCACCCAGGAAGACCATGAACTCGCAACAATTATACACAGAACCATCGATTTTCCATTTAAAGCCGAAACCACACAGTTGCAACACTCATGACAACACAAACCCAAACAATTGAGTCAAAAACATTTCATAACCAGAGTGAAGTCAAGAATGGCCAAAAGAGACATACCTGTCAATGAAAAACCTTAAGAGTAGGAGCAGTCGAACGGTTTCACCTTGCTGAAAATCTGGAGCGTGAACACAACATCCAGATCGAACAATAGTCCGATGAGGGTGGCGACCAACGAGAAGGGTAAAGGCCACCCACATCACATTTACTCCATATTACATGCCAACGAGCCCCCCATTAACACCATTAATCAACCAATGCATCGATAATATCAACACATTTAAACCATAACATAATCAAAGTTCCACAATTCAACCATTGCATCGTTACCTTGCCAAATGTGCCACCCATGTCATAACTCAAATAATTCTCTTGACAACTATACAATAGAATCATCACTAACATCGTAATCATCATAAAAAAAATGCAAGCCACTACTTCCATGGGCCACCAAGGTTCGTAACACATGCATATTAGCGACCAATTGCATCAACCAAGGCATAACCATTGTATTATCTCCTTTCCAAATGCGCCACTAAAATTTCCACCATATGTATATAAAATGTAACTTAACAATATATCATAGCCATTTTCTTGTTAGTTAGGAGTTAACCACTATCAACAAGCATTTTCATACATATAGTATCACAGAACTAGGTCTCTTTTGTACTAGATATAGTATTTTGTTTTCCTCAAAATGTCTTTTGCGATTTTCACTAACATTTGTTGTGCAGGTGCGAGAAGAACAAATACCATAATGAATATCAAGTTGTAGTATCATGAAAGAACAACATCTCAAAGCTTAACTAATGACAACCATATTCTCATCAACCGTGTAAACCTTTGTAGCTCATCATCATAAAATGAACAACCCTGATCTTCAAAAGTCCAAGAAGGTCCCATCTACTAGCATTATTTAGTCTTATATAATAATAGGCTTAGCAACACTTTGCGGGCGAATTTACGGTGACGTTTTCAATCGTCAACATAATGGTGTTGAAGTTCATGGGTTTTTTGGTGTTTTAGTTTCCACTTGATTTCCTTATTATTTGGAAAAAGTATTTATGTTTTACCTTTTTGTTGTGTATTCTGTAGCAGGGTGCGTGTTGTAATTGTTTGTGTGTTTCAACTCTCCTCCCTTGTATCATTAGTACATATAATGCCTTCTTTAATATGTAAACATGAGACTCCTTCCGATGTATCATAAATCCTTGAGGTTTCTCTATGTACACTTCTTCTTCAATCACACCGTTGAGGAATGCGGTCTTCACATCCATCTGATGTAATCTCCTACCCATAACTGAAGCAAGAGAAATAATAGTTCTGATGGAAGTGTACCTGATGATTGGAGCAAAAGTCTCCTCATAGTCCACTCCCTCTTTTTGAGAGAATCCTCTCGCCACAAACCTTGATTTGTACTTCTCAATGCTACCATCTGCTACATGATCAATCTTATAGATCCACTTGGAAGTCACCACTGACATTCCCTCTAGTCTCTGAACTATTTTCCACACATCATTCTTCATGATGGACTGATACTCTTCCATCATGACATCCTTCCAAACCTATTGGCTTGTTGCCTCCTCATAACTAGAAGGTTCAGAATCAATGATGTGGATGATCAATGCCATATAACTCGAGAACCTATGAGTCCATTTTCTTTTCCTAAAAGTACCATGGGGAGTTTCATTCCTCTGTGCTTCTTGTAATGTATCGTGAAGTCAGACTGACCTCTTCTTGATCTCTAGAACAATGACTCTAGGCAGATCCACTGGATCTACTGACTCCTTCTGATAGTTTGAAGGATGAACAACTGGGCTAGATAGATTTGTACCCTTATCCTTCTAAGCCTCCTTCTCCTCACTATAAATACCCATACGAGATTCTCTATACCTCATGAAGGCTACCTCTTCATCAAAAGTAACATCTTAACTAACCTCGATCTAACGTTGTCTTGGGATGTAGATCTTGTAGGCCTTCGAAGTCTCGTTGTATCCCACAAAAGTACCCTTCCTTCCAGATGATTATAACTTTATCCTCTTCTCCTTGGACACATGGACATATACTAGGAAACCAAAGATATTAAAATTGATGAACATTGGCTTCACTCCCGTGAAAGCCTCCTTAGGACTTTTGTCCCCCAAGATCTGATGAGGACTCCTGATCTAGATGTACGTTGTTGTACTAGATGCCTCTCCCCATAAGAACATGGGTAAATATTGATCATGAATCATGGCTTTGGAATCCTCTACAATGGAATTGTTCGTCCTCTCTGTAACCTCGTTATGCTATGGTTTGTAAGTAACAGTCAAATTCGTCTTGATCCCTGCCTCCTTGTAGAAATCACCGAATTCCTTGAAAGTATACTCTCCTCCATTATTTGATCTCAACACCTTGATCTTCTTCTCTATAAATTTCTCTACCTGAGACCTGAACTCTTGGAATTTTTTGAAGACCTCATCCTTGGTCTTCATGAAGAATATCTATGTCTTCCGGGAGAAATCATAAATGAATATCACATAGTACATGAATCCACCCAAATATGCAACTGTCATAGGTCCACATACATTTGAATGTACTAAATCCAAGATCCCCTTGGACTTATTGTCACTGCTCAAAAAATATCCCTTGACATTCTTTCCAAGGGCACATCCTCTGCAAAATTCCATCATGCTCTACCTGAAGCCTTGAAAGTCCTGTGAACATCCTCTTCAATGCTGGTAAATCCCTATAATGTAAGTTTGCAAATATTTGATTCCATAGCTCACACAAACTAATTTTTTCATGTACCAATGCTCGGGCTGGTTTTCCCAAAAATATGTATAGACCTCCCTCTCGAAAACCAATCACTCCCGTGGAGTCTATAGTAGCTCTGTTAGTTATCATAGTGTGACTGGTTGCAACTTGCATAGAAATAGAGAGTCACCAAAAGAGTTGGTCGAATTATGTAGTGCAATCCTTAAGGAAGTTGCACCTTGTAATTATACAAATTGAGACCAAAGGGAATATGTTCACTCTGTGTGCACAGGTCGCTCGCGACCACCACTGTATAATTGCAAAAAATAAAATACCTGAAGCATATCTATCAGATCTGGCACTGGAAACTTTTAACTAGCTTTGGAAAAGACTTATACTAGCTCTGGCACTGAAAGTTTTTAACTAGCTTTGATACCGTGTTGAATTTTTTCATTTTTAGATCTGATAATTATTGCCTTATGATTTAAACGCTACTATTATCATGGAACAATTACACATCGAAAATATCAACAAGACTTAGCAAACTTGATGAGAGGTTATTGCAAGTAAATATTATATGAAATGGTATATTACAATTGAGGGCCTCGATATATACTTGGACAAAGTGTCATTTCATTAATGGACATGTATTTTCCATTAATTAATTAATTAATAATTATTTATAGATTTATACATTATATTATAAATACATTATTTATTATATTATATTTATGTTGATGATTATTTCCTCACATGCACATCTAATTAATATAGATCACTCCATCCTAGAGTAGGCAATGTGAGATCACCTTGAGTCTATTCACTCCTTTTCATGAGAAGAACTACACTTGGGATATTCACCATTAGCAAAACTCCATGAGTGAATGAGTCATTTACCTTGGTCAAATCAGCATGACCAATCTGGGAGAATGTGTGCCCGATGCTGCTAACTGGAGAAACATCAACAGAAGGAATGGATCAGAGGTGAGTTTTAATGGTGTTCTTGAGGTAATTGTTTATTTATTAATTTTGTTGTATTAAAAGTATGAATTATTTCAGTGCTAATCAGTTTTCTTGTATGCAGAGAATGTGTGCCCGATGCTGCTAACTGGAGAAACATCAACAGAAGGAATGGAGCAAAGGTGAGTTTTAATGGTGTTCTTGAGGTAATTGTTTATTTATTAATTTTGTTGTATTAAAAGTATGAATTATTTCAGTGCTAATCAGTTTTCTTGTATGCAAATAACAACTTTGAGCTTCACTGCCATTGTTCTATTCAATGTCTGACTTAGTTTTTTTCTTCCTCTTCTTTCTATGATTGACTATTCTATTGTATGATGATAAATTCCATCTAGAATAGTTAGAGACAACACTAATCTGAATTTTCCCAGGGATTCGAAAGAATAAAAAAATCTATGAGACTGTATGGGGTTATAAATAAATAAAAGATCAATTTTTGGAGAATTATTTCTCTTTTCTTTTTTGGTTCATTCATTTTTCTTTTATTACAATAAATACAAAATGAAAAATAAAAAAATAATGCTAATTTATTTCTTTTCTTTAAATTAATTTCATTGCAAGTAATCTTTTTCTTTATTTATTTATTAATTTAACTTTTCACTAATTTTAATATTAAAAGAAAATAAAAAAATATGTTTCATTTATTTCACTATAGCCTTTCTTTAAAACATTAAAACTAAAAAAATGTAATTTACTTCATTTATTTTAATTAGTTTTAAGCATTTCTCTCTTTTTCTCACTAATTTAACCTTTTACTAATTATATATTAAAAAAAACACAAAATATGAAAACAATGTTAATGCATTTCATTTCTTAAATTAATTTCATACAAATAATTTCTTTCTTTTCTTTTTGTTTATTAAGTAGTTTAACTTTTTGTTTTATCAATTGCAATATTTAAAATAAAATGAAAGATTCACTTTATTATGTTAAATACTCTTTAGGGTTTTTTTTTTTATTAACTAATTTAGTTTTAGTTTGTTTAATTTTTATTTTTTTTAAGTTTTGCACTTGTGTTATTAATTTACAGTAACTTTTATTTCATTTACATTTCAAGTATAAAAGAAAATATATAAAAATTAAATATTTACAAAATCATAAATACAAGTTCATGCTTAGACTCTTAACTTTAGGGTCTAATGTGCTTTTCTTTCTGAGGTTTTAAACTTAGGGTGATATTCCTACCTCTTCAAGCAAAGTTATAAAAATTAAATATTTACAAAATCATAAATACAAGTTCATGATTAGACTCTTAGCTTTAGGGTTTAATGTGATTTTCTTTTTGGGGCTTTAAACTTAGGGTGACATTCCCGCTTCTTCTCACCTAGCTTCATCAGAGGTTGAGATGTTGGTATTGAAACTTCATAGTTTTGGAATTAACATATTTAGGTGACCATACCGGGGAGGACCATTCAATGGTTCTTGCTTAGTCTTGTTTTAATTCTTCCAAGACCTATTTTATCCTCTCCAAACTTCTATGTCTCAACTGATTGGAAGCATGTATAGTGGGTGTAACCCTCAGGTCTCGACTACTAATCCTGGGAAGGCCATACAAAAGTATGAAATATTCCAATTTGAGGAAGACCTGAACAATCACCCGTGGCTTATACCTACCCCTTTGAAGCTTGCTTACATGATTAATCCTTTTCATTACAAGTTCCAGAAGAATTTACCTTTATTTCAGGGTGACATACCTGTTATAGTGGAAGAGAATCTTCATGCATTTTCCAATGCTTGTACCATCCTCAAAGTTAATGAAAATGATAGTTGGATTCTCTTGTTTAAGAACTCTCTTCAGGGTAATGTTGCTTCCTTGTTTTCCAACCTACTTGATGAATGCATCTCCACATGGTATGGACTTTATTATTGGTTTATATCTACTTTTGGGCACTTGGATAACCTTTATGAGCAACTTAAGGGATTTAATCAATTACACATGAAGGAGAGTGAAAGTATTCATGATTTTAACCTTAGTTTTATCAAGTTATATAATTGAATTTCTATGTCCATTCACCCTACCAACTTGGCTTCCCTCTTGCATTATTATGATCTTCTACCTCCTCTTTATTGTTGGAGGTTGGAAGATAAGAACGCTCAAAACCTGGAGTTGGCCTTAATCACTTGCCATGACTTCGAAGAGAAATCTCATAGAACAAGTTTCTCTTTTAGTGGTTGCGGTTCACATACAAATTTATCATCCTTAATTGCCATCATTCAGGATTTACAAAATCACATGATTTCTCTTGAACATCGGTTTTCAAAACAAGCCCACCTTAAAAGATCCTTGTAACCCTCTTACTTAAGGCCTAATTATGATACCTTTATCACCTTTGATCAAAAGTTTGGATGTGAAGAGGACCATGATCATATCTTGATGCTCAATGATCAACCCATCTCTCATATTCCAAATACCACCATTCTTGAAACTAATCGACAAACCCATTCTCAAGATCACGACTTATTCCAAATATCTCATTCATATGCATACAATGGTGAATTTAAATATGCAACAAATAATTTTTATTTTTGCCTCTTTAATCCCCACTATGACACAACTTTATATGATGATGTTACTAATGAATGGTCAGATCTAGTTAATGAGGACCCTTTGGATTCTATTGATACATACTCCTTTGAATATCCTCATCAAGATCTTGAATTGCATAATGATTTTTCAAATCCATTGTTTCAATTAAAAGAAGTAAAAGAGTTTGATATTGGTATGCATACCCCTCTTATGTGCATTGCTTCCTTTAATAATGATGATGAGTTCTGTTATCCCCATTTTTTAGGGATAACTAGGAGATCATGTCTCGAGGCCCACAGGTCCTAGACATGGAGTACCGAGAGAAGGATTGACCTGAGCATAGCCCTGGAGGGCCCACCCTTTTCTTCTTCCATCATCCTTGTCTTGTCATCAACAGTAACATCCATCACCATCGGCTTGGTCCTGTATCAGGAAGAGTTCTTGTTCCATGAGGTAATTGGTCCAGGTATCATGGTATGTGTCACTTTTGATCATTAAAACATTTAAATATATGCATCTAACTCCTTTTATTTCTAACAACTGCTTGGATCTTACATTTTCTCACTTGACCATGTTTGGGGGGATTGACATGGTGTCCTTGCAAGCCTTTGTCCATAGGTTTTGGTTTTCCACTTGGGGGGACTTTTGAAAGGCCATCGTCTGCTCCCATCATAAAACCAATATTTCATCTTGTTTCCCGCTCACTTGTCCCACTCCCCTTGTCCAGGCATTGGGTTGACATTTCTTCAGGATTGCACCTTGTCTCATGGGAAGAAGGGGCTAAAGGATCAGAAGGTAAAATAAAGATGGTAAGATATAAAAGCCTAAAAATAAAACCTCGAGATGCTTCGCCCAGGGATCCCTGAGAAAGTAATAAAAGGCTTCTCAGCAAGAAACTAGAGGGACCCGAAAGAAAATAATAAAACAAGACCTAATCAGAGGATAGGGGGTCTCATAATGAGCCATCGTATTAGGTCCATGGGTACCTAGAATTATGACATTGCCACCAGCTAGTTACCATGCCAGGGCAGTGACTCTTGGCTACATGGCCAAGGGAAAGGGGGTCTCATCACGAGCCAACCTTTCATTTTTGTGAAAGTACTTGTGGATAACGCTGACACCACCGGTCACCACACCAGGGCAGTGCCCTCTGATTAGCTCTTGAAAAAAAAGAAAAAGATAAGCAATAAAGAATAAAAGAATAAAGGCAAGAATGGGCTTGGAAAGAGTGCATCTATGACATGTACAACTTGCCTTCTACAAAGGCACCCATAGAGAACACATTGCATCCTTGGCCCTCACTGCACCTACATGTTTGGACTTCCCTTAACCACATCACCCAATCACATGGTTTTGATGAGGTTTTCTTCTAGGAACTCACCTTTTTCGATGGACACCAGCCCAATAGAACGTTTTGTCTTCTCCTCCAGATTTGTATAGCAGGCTTGTGTAATGTCTTTGAGATATTGAAAGATGTATTAGGGATTTTATGCATATGTTTAATAATATTAATGATGAAATGTGATTGACATTGCTATGATCCCTGTGACTGATGAGCTCATGGAGGGCATAGATTTTGATGTGTAGGACCATGCTCGATGGACGGGTACCATTTGGACTGGTACACATGGGGAGATGATCAGTTCAGATCTCCATGGGGCTGAAGAACCCACCAGATGGATGCTAAGACCACATCAGGGGGCAGAGATAGGGTAGAGGATGATCATAGACTTTGCACCAGAGAAGAACATAATGTTCCACCAGAGGCACCCCGACACTGCTTAGCCTAGGGGGATTGACCCACTTGCAGGGGGACGTTGGCTCTAGATGGCACAGGAAATCACCCAAAGGATTATGACGTCATCATGAGAATGTTGACAGATGGATAGGGCAATTGACACGTGTGGTAGCTTGGAGAAGCCCGGGAAGGGCTAACATTTTGCTCCAGGATGCCCCATCTGCCCTAAAAAGGGATAACGTCTCCCTTGGAGGGGATTTTACTCTACTTTCATCTTGATTTAGGGTTTTAACTTGACAATTTAATGTAAAACAATATGATTTGATATTTTGGCCTTGTCGACCTTTTTTACCTGACCTAAAATGTAAAATTAGGTCAAGGTTTTGTATAAATGGGAGATTTTCACTCTCATTTTTTGATCATCACTCATTCACTCCATAAGGAGGTATGAAATTTGTGCCCTATCTTGGGTATTTGGCTGATTTAAGGAAGGCACAGTTGTTGAAGGAAGATATTTTGGCATATTTTTGGCATTTCTCTTGAAGGAAGGTGTTACAACTAGGGTTTGCATGCTATTTCATGGTGATATGTAAGTGTTTTTTCTGCAAAACTTCTTGAATAAATGGTTGTAGTCTTATATTCTTGCATATGTTTATAATTTGCTGATTAAAACCCTAGGTGACAAGCACACAAGTAGGTCCTTGTCTCATGTCCCCTGATAGAGATTTTTTCAGCCATTGAAGAAGAAAAAGAGAGCCTAGCCATAGCTACACTCCTTTTTCCTTTTCCCCTTTGCTATTCGTACTTGTTTGAGCTCAAGAAGGAGGAGACGTCCCAGGCCTAGGTCATCTACACTTCGGGCCATTTTTCTCCTAGGGTTTGATGATAGAGCCTTGCTGTAGAAACACTCTCCCTCATTTGACTCTCTTGTCTTGACCTTATCCTTTATGCTATCCGCTTTTGCCATCCAAGGAAGGAGGAGAGAGCACGAGGCCTTGCCATAGCAACACCAGAGTGAGCCTCTCTCCCCTAGGGTTTTGTTTCTGAGGCCTTACCATAGTAGCACTTCAGAACTCTTCCCTCTAGTCCTTAGCCATCCTCCTTCAACCCTTGCGTCCTCCTCTAAATTGACTCCATTTTACCCTAAAGGCACTGATCTAAATTCCTCTAGCATTGAAGTGGAACTGGATCACAACATTCTCAAAACTTTGAATTAAAATCCTAACCCTAAGTTGATGACGTCATCATTGGATATTTCATCTTTAATGCAACAACGTTTTACTTTATGAGCAATTGAATGATGGTTTAAAGCATTTATTAAATGAAGTGTTGATTGGTTACTTTGAATTCCACATCGTTCCAATATTTATTGGTGAAGTGTTATATCTTTTCATTTTGCTATCAATAAACATTGACTTCGTCAACATTCATTGCTAATTGCTTATATATATTTATCAGATAGTCTTATGAAGTACTAACCCATTGAAATATAGCTTGCATAAATCTGTTTGCTGTTGTCTTGTTCCAGGTAGGTGTTCTTCATTGGGGATTTACTTTATTATTGACTGTTTAGCCGAGACTTTCTTTTTGGGTGGTGACTTGTGAGGGGGGAAGTTTGTCCTTATCTCATTATCCTTCTACCTCCTCAAAACCACAAGTCACCGGGGACGTCTCCCCTAGGCCTAACCTCCCTAAAGATAAAGAACCTCCCCATCGTGGTGACATTGGGTGGGATAGGTTCCTGTTATGCCAGTTTGGCCTTCACTCTTATACCTTTTTCCTAGCTACAAACTGCGCGATAACAAGTTCAAGGGCATTCCTATGTTTTTAAATGCCTTATATTCTTCCTTGCATTGTGACGACCCTATTCCTTATGTGAAGATTGCAAGAGATAGCATTAAGATGTTTGATGAGTCCATTGACCCTATCTTTGATATTCAAACTTTGAATCTTAAAACCTGATGTCCTTGACCCCATTGATGTTTTCAGTATAAGGTGTAAATCTTATCTTGTTGGTTGGAAAGTCGTGCATGATGGTAATCAATTATTTTGGGTCTTGATAAGTTTTTTTCCCTCGCCATATGCCTCTGTTGGTTGGCAAGTCGGTGAACACTCCTTACGCAATTCCTTCAAAGCCATGAAACCTACATGTAAAGTTAGTGATGCTTTCCTCTATGCCAAGTATCATCCCACTTGAGTCCTAGGTTGTTGGTTCCTCTTCCCATGTACATAAAAATATAAAAAAATATAACAAATTTAATAAAGGGGGTAGATTAGGTTTTTGGTTTGCTTCACTAATTATTTTTTGTTTCATTTCTCACTTTTTATTTTGTAATATGATTTCTTTTTCTTTTTGTTTATCACTATTTTATTAGGTGGTCGAACTTGATGGAGCAATGATCAGTGATTTAGAAAGGTATATGCATATTATGATTAATTGATTGACCAATTATTTTTGGTGGACAATAGACTTATATGTGAACCATGTGTCCTTCTTTATGTGTCGAAGTTCCTTCATTTTTCTACCATATGCTTAATAAGTAGACATCCTTGCTTAAAGAAGTCATTCATTCCTTCCAAACCTTATTTTCTCTCCCATTCTCCATTCCCACCATCATGAGATAACTCCTACATACACATCATGGATGCTCAGTCTTACCTTGGGTTTTTCCCTCAACACACATCCATGAAAATTCATCTAGATTTCATATTTGTTTTGATGTTTTCTATCCGCAGTTTTGATTCTTAAATCCCCATACACTTCAGTACATTTTTCTGTGAACCAGAGTTACTTAAGCTTACACGTCACTATAAGCGACGCACATCTGTTGGTTGACAGATGTTGACCACCATTTCGGTCAATAGTTCTAGGCCGACAAAGAATTCCAAGGATACCTCCCCCCAATTATGTTGGCTCGTAAACTCACCACTAATTATGCAGCCTACAAACTATTGCAAGGCATACTAAAAACTTATTATGATAAATATAATTAGTAGGTGAGAGCCCCCTAAAAGAGAAAACAAGTGAAGAGTTTATTTTCAATTATTTCTAAGATGATAACACATGCATAAAAAGTTCAAATGGATAATCTACGTTATGAAATGCATGACAATATTCTCATTTCTCCATCTTGATTATGAGGTTTTCTTTAACTTGGTTGCATTCAATATTTAAAGATTGATACTGGTATGAATAAATACATGTTTTCAAAGGTATAAAATGTTTTATCACCGCATGGAATTGAAATCTAAGAACATGTTCTATTGCAAAAGACACACACACACACACACACACATTCATTGAAGTTTCATTATAAGCTCACCATTTATTTAATAAAATCGATACCAATTGACAATATTATTACAACAATTTTGATTATATGGATCGAAGATGAGAACATTTGATTGTTTTCAAAGATATAACCATTTAAAAAAAAGATTTGGCTTGTTTCCTATTATACATGCAGGACTAACCCCCCTCATTGTTCCACTTTCTAGGCATTATTCAATGAAGTCCCAATCATGCATCATTTAAATCTTCATCCCCCCTGTTTTATAAATGGATAATGGTTAAAAGGAAGAATATGTATTGACAATTTTTGCATATATGTTTTGAAGCTTGGTTGGTATAAGGCATAAAAATTGTGGAAAGAGTATGAGAAAACTAATTATATTTGGATTATGAACATGCATCATACACTCCTATCATTTAATTTCATTTTTCATGAATTACAAACCCCTTTATCTCTCCCAAATTCATTATTATTCCCATGTTCTAAGTCATTATTAGTTTGTGGATATATAAATGATGTTTTTACAAAGATGTATAATTACAAGAGAATATCGAAATAAAACAAATAAGAGATATGTAGGTGATTCCCACCTATTAATTATTATTTATTGTTATCCTTTATCATTATTTTATAAATATGTCCTACTTAATTAAACTTATCTATCCTTCTAACTAAAAGGTAGTTTAACTACTTGAACTACCTCATTGAAAAATGAAAGGAGAAGGAAAGGAAGGACAAAGAAGAGTTTTTTTTATGAGAGGTATGGAAAAAGTTGAGTGAGGTTCATTATTTTAAATCATTCATCCTCCATTCATTTTCAGTCAAGGATTTGATGAGTGTTTGATATCAGGGGTGTATTGCAAAGTGAAGAAGGAACAAATAAAATATGAGTTTAATTGTTGTTTTTAAGGTAACTATTTATTTGTTAAGTTTGTTGTGTTAAAAGTGTGAATTATTTCTGTGCTAATGAGTTTTCTTGTATGCAAAGAACAACTTTGAGCTTCGTTGTCATTGTTCTATTCAATGTCTGACTTATTTTTTTCTTCCTCTTTTCTTCCTCTTCTTTCTATGATTGACTATTCTATTGTACGATGATAAATTCCATCTAGAATAGTTAGAGACAACACTAATCTGAATTTTCGCAGGGATTCGAAAGAATAAAAAAATCTATGAGAGTGTATGGGCTTATAAATAAATAAAAGATCAAATTTTATCTATGAGTGTATGGGGTTAGAAATAAATAAAAGGTCAAATTTTTGGGTTTGAAATTATTTCTCTTTTCTTTTCTTTTCTGGTTCATTCCTTTTTCTTTTATTACAATAAATACAAAATGAAAATAAAAATAATGCTAATTTATTTCTTTTCTTTAAATTAATTTCATTGCACATAATCTTTTTCTTTATTTCTTTATTAGTTTAACTTTTCACTAATTGTAATATTAAAAGACAAAAAATTCATTTTATTTATTTCACTATGACATTTCTTTAAAACATTGAAACTAAAAAATGTAATTTACTTCATTTATTTTAATAAGTTTTAACCATTTTTTTCTCTCACTAATTTAACCTTTTTACTAATTACATATTTAAAAAAAACACAAAATATCAAAACAAAGTTAATGCATTTCATTTCTTAAATTGATTTCAATACAAATAATTTTTTTCTTTTCTTTTTGTTTATTAAATAGTTTAACCTTTCGTTTTATCAATTACAATATTTAAAAGAAATGAAAACATTCACTTTATTATGTTAAATACTTGTTAGGGTTTCTTTTTTTTATTAACTAATTTAGTTTTTGTTTGTTCAATTTTTTGTTTTTTTGTTTTTCTCATGTATTATTAATTTACACTAACTTTTATTTCATTTACATTTAACGTATAAATGTAAACACATAAAATTGAATATTTAAAAAATCATAAATACAAGTTCATTCTTAGAATATTATCTTTAAGGTCTAATGTTCTTTTCTTTCCGGGGCTTTAACTTAGGGTGACATTCCCGCCTCTTCCCACCTAACCTCATAGGAGGTTGAGATGTTGGTATTGAAACTTCACAGTTTTGGCATCAACATTATCCACAAGTTTCATGGAATTTCAAGGCCATATTCTAATTCACCTAGTTGATGAGGTTGAATTGGTTGGGGTGGTCCCATGTGATTGGATTTTTTCTTTGAGAGGTACATGAAAAAATTGAATGGTTTTGTTTTTTAAAAGGAAAGACACAAGGGATATATGTTAGAGGGGTACATAATATATACAATTCGTTTATGATGCTAATTAGTACAAGAAAAATGATGACATGACAGGCAAAGTGCTTTGGGATGACTATCAAGATGAGGACAAGAAGGAAGATGAGCTACTCCAAACCAATGGAAGAACATGATTTATAAAGGGTAATCCACTTATCTTAGCTTAATAATTTTTCAAAGATTGGTTTTTAACACTAGACTTGATAATATACATCAAGATGAGGATAACAAGGAAGGCGAAATACTCTAAACCAATGGACGAACATGATTTATAAAGGGTAAGTGACTTATCGTTGGTTAGTTTTCTAAATATTGATTGTTTACACTAGATGCGATAATATTTTTTGATCTCATAATATTTGTTGTGATTTCATGAATACATAAGAGAATTAATAAATGGATTTCATTAATAAATTTATTCTTTACAATGCATACACAATGTGGTCATGGGTTGTGTTGTATGAAGAAATAGAAGAAAATAGGAAAATGGAAGGAAAGAATTCCAATGATTGAATAGTAGACACATAATTTATCTTGATAATTTAAAATAAAATATGCCAGTGATCTATATGAATAGATGGGTAGTTTACCAAATCAGGAAAACAAATGACTTGTGCTGAAAACGATGCACTAAACATAGGGATCACGTGCATCAACAATACAATAATATCTCTACATCCAATGTTCAATTTATATTTTATTTTTGGTTGTAACGTGTATTATGGTGTTATTGCTTGGGTTCATACACATATGACATTGTCCTTTGTTTTGCATCTTTACTAGTTTTTTCATTCCCATCTATGTGGGTATATGGGCATTGTTTTGGCACTAAGGAGTCAAATGAAGGACATCTCACACTTGATTGTGTGGTGGAGATTGAGTTAAAAAAATATGGTTGTGCTAGCCATCATGATCAGAACCTAATAGATGGAACAATAGGCTACATTGAAAGATGCAAGAGATCCTATGAGTGAACTTCTTATTTTATGACCGTGTTATTTTTAGGTGCAAGTGGTGGGATACCTTTGACCAAAATGATGTAGAGGAATATGATCATGATAGTGAGCTAATATATATTAACTTTGAAAATTCATGGGATGAAAAGGTGCCTTATGTTTTCCTAAAACAACGCATCCAAGTGTTTTTTTTACCCAAATGTGTTGGATATGGATTGATGCTTCATACTAAGGAATGATACGAGATCAAAACATGTTTTTTAGAACAATAATGTTATCATGCCAAGAAAGGAAGAGAATTAGAGTAATCAATGAAGAGTGGGATGCAAATGTTTCACTTCAACATTTAAGTTGTGAATGTGCCATTTTGTTATCGATTCTACTCTATTTTTTTTTTTTATGAATTATACTATGTTATTTATTCATTATTTGATGACATCAATTTTAAATTATGATGTTGACAATATTCTAGAGTTTAAAGTACAAGAGTATTCATTAGTGCATTCAATGCAATGTTGTACATGTGGGTGAACTCTTGAAAAGACTCATTTTTTTTTCTCATTGTCTATATCTTTCATTTGGAAAATTGTTAAAATCTGATAATTTAGTTGTTTAATATTTGATAACCAATAATACAATCACATGCCAATTTTTATACTAGAGCCTTTTTATGAAAATTGATAACCATTAGAATTGTGGTACTAGAGTATTCATTAGTGTATTAATTACAATGTTGTGCATATGGATGAATTGATTAACATTCTCATTTTGTTTCCTCATTATATATGTCTTTCATTTAGCCAGTTGTTAAAACTACAATAATTTTAGTTGTTTAATATTTGAATACCAAGTGGTACTACAACCTTCATATTAAAATCAATGACCATTAAAATTATAGTAATATTAAAGTATACAATGGCCATTGATCAGGGTACTAGATTTTTCATTAGTGCAATCATTAGAATGTTGTTCATGTGGATGAATTTATGAATATTCTCATTTTGCTTCCTCATTATCTATATTTTTCATTCAGACAACTATTAAACTATAATAATTTTAATTTAATATTTGATGATCAATAATACAATCACATGTCAATTTCAATACTAGAGTATTTGTGCCATGGGGTGTAGAAAAATCGGTGCTGAAGTGTATTGTTAAGGAAATTTGTTATGTGAATTCATCGGTTCGAAACCCTCGACTAGCCTTGTGTGTCACATGAGGGGTTGCGTTGGCATTGTTGATGTTTTTGTAGAAGCGAGAGGTATTTCCTCCCGGACAACTTTTCTTAGAGATGAATATTTAAAGACATCAAAGGAAGACCATTGAACAATTGAAGAACACCCCGGAAGAGAAGTCGACCCACAAGAAAATAATAAAGTGGAATTAAAATTTCTAGGAAGAGAAGTCAACCATAGTAAAATAATAAAGTGGAAATAGAATTTCGAGGAAGAGAAGTCGTCCCACGGGAAAATAAGTTGGAAATAGAATTTCCAGGAAGAGAAGTTGGCCCATAGGAAAATAATAAAGTGGAAATAGAATTTTGAGGAAGAGAAGTTGACCCTAACTAAGTGACTGAACTAGTATAAATAAAGGTGATTCCTTGCTCATTTGAACACACAACACTCATAATCTCAACAAGGAAAAGGAGGCACAAGTTTGAGGCAACCCTAAGAGACACTGCAACTGGGGTTCTTGGTGGTTTCTCTTGTGTACTACCTATATAAGAGTTGTGCTAGGGTTGTGAGTTAACGAAATGGTCCACCCTCGCTAGGGTTTGACAAGAAGAAGATATAAGTACTTGCTATCAGGGTTTCTTCATTATTGTTTTTTCACTTCTGAATAGAGCTTGTTTATGGTTGCATTATATTATCATAAATATTCTCTCTAAGAAAAGTTGGTTGGGTTTTTCCCCGAGTTTGGGGTTTTCCCATTGATGCAGGAGCATCGCTCCACCTCAGCAAAGCGCCAACTGTTCAACACATCATCACACATTCAAGGAAGGGAGAGTCGTAACCCTCCCATTTTTAAATTTTAAATGTATTATTTAAAAGAAATTAAATGATGTAAGGCTGGAAGAGATGAGATGATGCCTTTGTATAGGTTGTAGTTAAGGTTTCTTTTAATGGATGACTGTAGGTTGATCTAGATCTGATTCATAATAGAATTTTGTTTATCCTAATAAGCCTCAGTAGTTAGGCGTTGTAAATGGTGATTAGACACCACTAGTGTAGTTTGGAGGGAAGGCTCGATGAGCCCCTCTTGTATAAATCTTTGTAACATATGCCGAGAAGAGGCTGCTGAAAGTTGATAGGAAAATCATTGTAAGCCAAGGAGAGAAGAGTCAAGACTCTGTTGCACTCCGATCTTTTGTACACATATTGTAAACAAACATTCATATTAATAGAAAGAAGAACAATTTTTCCTACATGTGATTATGTATATGTTTCCATGTGTTTTATGAATGTTATCTATGTGTTTATGGGTATATATGTTGTAGGTGTATAATAGGTTTCATCTGCAGGTTAAGATAGACTTCTCTATCTTTGTGAGTTTCTTGGATTATTTCTGGGTTCTTTAGGCTGAGTGAAAGGAGTGCACGACATAGTGTTGAGAACTCTGTAAGCCAACGCAAGGAATGCATATCTGAATTTTGTTTCCGAGTTCATAGGAGAACGTGCCAGGTGGGAACACTAGGATCGTCTCAAAATCAGGAGGAGCCTCAAGGTTACTCAACACATTGGAGGAGAAAATGTGCATAGAAGGCACAAAAGACATAATTGCGGAATATTCTGTACAAGCTTTTCCAGGAGGGCATTGAGCAGGTGAAAGTGTGCACAGGTGAACTTTGTTTCGAGTTCAGAGAACATCAGTGTCAGGGAGGACACCCTAGAGTTACCGAACACTCTGGAAATCTGTGGAAGGAGAAACTATCTCAGATTTTTTGAACACTCTAAAGGAAAAGCTCAACAAGGAGTGATTTGAGCAAGAGAAAAGAGTGCATAGGACCAACACCTTCTGAAGTGTTGGAGAATTTGAAGAAAACATAGTTGTTGAAAACTCTTTAGGAGAGCTCTGGAAGTGTGCATTGAGAAGATGCAGGAAATGCACCAGTGAACCTAAAGGAGATCAGGATTCAGGAGGAAGACTCGTGCAAGGAGTGCACAGAATCGAACTTGTTTCAGGTTCAGAAGCTCAAGAGGAGCAGTACGAGTTTCCACGTAGAGTGCAAGTGTGCGCCAGAGCCAAAGTCCACTTTAGTTGGCAAAGCCCAAATGAGAGATAGCATTTTCTCAAGTACAAGTCATTACTCAAGTAGTCAGGCTTGTAGGAGGATCAAAGGATGCAACCTTTGAATACTTGTGAATTCTTCCAATTCAGGAGAAAGAAAAAACTCAGGAGGAAGAGTGACAACAATGGTTGGATCGAGCTGCAAGATGAGATATAGATTGTTGAATCCTATGTCCATACATAAGAAGGAGTGCGCAGAGGAGGGGCAGATCCCAACCATTGGATCTGAGCGCGGAGGACCATCAGTCGTTGGATCCAGGTAAAGTGCATAGACTTTAACCCTTTTTTAAGTGCAAAGGAGAGTGGACTCACCGAAGTTTCGAAGTCCCTCGGGATTGTCCATCATTCAGAGAGACAGGTGGCAGAAGATATGGAAGTCCGGAGGAATTTCACTTTGGGATATTCCAGGTGAGAAGCGAGTGAAATCGCCGAATCTCCGAAGCCTAGAGCTCATCCTAGCCGTCGGTGATAGGAGGGGTATGTGTCAGTAGATATGAAACTCCAGAGAAAATTCACTACGAGATTTTTCAGTTGAGGAGTGTGCAGAACTCACGAGGCCTGAAGTAGCAGAGCAGAACCTGGTCGTCGATCAACAAGAGGCACGTGGCATCATATCGTGTAATCCGAAAGGTAAGAACTTTGGGATAAAGGGGGTGCATAAGGGCGGAGAAATCCCAAAGAGCCAGGAGGCAGAGGAGATCTGAGTCGTCCGTTGTAAGGGACGCATGTCAATAGATTGTGGAATTCAAAGCAACAACACTTTGAAAGATTCAACGTGTGGAGTTTGCAGAACTGTCGAACTCCTGAAGAGTGGAGTAGATCTTGACCGTTGGCATAGAAGAGAATGTGTCAACAAATCATGAGGTCCAGAGGTATAACACTCCAGAATAAAGTAGGAGTAGAGTTGGGAAAACTCTCGAAGAGCCGGGAGCCGAAGCAGATATGGGTCATCCATTAGTAAGGACATGTGTCGTCAGATCCTGTACTGCAGAGCAGGAGCACTTCGGAGAAATCGAAGTTTGAAAGAGAGAGGAATCCCAAAGTCCAGAGTCATGAAGCCATCGTAGCCGTCTGTGAAGGGCGACATGTGGTAGAAGATCTGCCAGTTTAGAGAAAAGCCACTTCGAGAGAAAGTGGAGTTAGTGGAGCGATAACTCTCGAAATCCCGAAGGCTGAAGTTCATTTGAGTCATCGGATCAGGAGGGACAGGTGTCAAATGATCCCTCACTTTGGAGGTCGTATACTTCAGAGGTATGAAGAGTTTATTGGAGCCAAAACTACCAAAGGCCGAAGCATTGGAGTTCATCTGAGCTGTCCGTTAGCAGAGGATAGGTGTAACCAGATCCTTCACTTCAGAGGATAGCCACTTCGGGGAAAAGTGGTGTTGCGTGGGTTGAGAAATTTTGAAGGTTGAAGCGCCAGAGTTCATTGTGACCGTCTGTTGGAGGAGGATGTGTGTCATCAGATCAACCACTTTGGAGGTTTGATCCTTCGGAGAATTTTCAATTGGAGAATTGACCAAAGCCGAAATAGATCGGAGTAGTTGGATGCCGAAGACACGTTGAGCACATATTGTCACTTCAAAGACTTAGAACTCTAGAGGTTTTTTGGAGTAGTGTTTCAGAATTCAACGAAGCCTGAAGCCTGAAGACATCAGGGCCATTGATCTGGAAATGGATTAGGGACCGTTGATCCCTCTCACGTCTAGTCGAACTTCGCAAGTTCAAAGCTTGAAAGAATTGGTGAGTGGTGAAGTGAAAAGACCCGGAGACCGAAGCTCCGAATCGCCTTTCAAGGTTAGCCCTGGGCCACAGCCTGAGGTCATATGAAGGAAGGGTACTAGCATAGAGAGCTAGCACATGTTATTCTAATTTATAAAAGAGAACATGGGCTCAACAGGAGCTCGCGTGTTTCATAGAACCTATGCCTTAGGGAGAAAGGGGCATGTGTAAATTGATTTGGGGTCTACCGGAGGCCCGAAGAGCTGATTCGACTCAGTGAACTAAACGATCCTAGACCAAGAGTTCGAGCAATGCCGAGGAGAGAGAGGGGGGTATGCATCAAGTGGTATCAGATCTTGATTTTGCATGCAGACAACAGGTAAAGGAGAGAGGAGACAAAGGAGATAGTCTGATACCATCAAGTGGTATCAGAGTTGGATCTTCATCAACAAACAACAGGTGAAGGGAGGCAGAGTGTTTATGCTCTGTAAAATATGGCTTGCAAGTGTGCAGTAGTCAGTAGACAGCCAGGTGGGTTGAGCACAAGAGAATATGGATATTGAAGGCCATAGGCATGGTCAAGGAAAGGACCGCCAACAAAAAATCAAAGAAGAGATGGATAAAGAGCTCGAGGAGATCAGAGAAGAAATGGAGAGGCTAATGTTGAATATGCAGTGATAATCCCAGGTACACTGGACATATGAATGGCCCTTGAAGAGGAGAGTGAAGTGACCTGTCCAGAAGTTGTTGGCCAGAAGGAAACAACATGTAGTGAGGAGGTGGTTGAGGGATGTTGAAACCCTCAACCCCATAGAGGAGAAAGTGGTTTACATCTGTGAACCGAAATTTAGAGAAAATATCAGTGAGGAAGAGATGAGATCAGCTGAGGATCTCATAAACTGCCAGGAGGGAAGAAATGAATTTTCAAATTTCCAGGTGGGAAATGAGATGAGATAAATGGAGGATCTCATGAACTACTAGGAGGGCAGTGGTGAAATTTCAAATTTCTAGGTGGGAAATGAAGTGAGATCAGTTGATCTCATAGATTGTCAGGAGGGAAGAAGTGAAATCCAAAATTTCTAGGTGAGCAAGGGAGATGAAATGAGACTGTCTAAGAGTCTCAAGAAATTAGTAGGAAGTTCAGATCAACAAGTGGTGTTGACAGAGGAGGATCATAGGAGCATTCATATCATTGGGGGAATCAAAATATTCCTGCCAATCAACCCAGTAAAGGCCAGTGCACAAGTTTTAGGTGCAGAAGAAAGACAACCATCAAAGACTGTCATAAGGAGGAGAAGGAGCATACGTCAGAATCTTCCCCAGGAGAAGAAGAAGAGCATTCAACATAATTATACAGAATTTTCAGTCGGGAAGCTGAAAAGGAGATGACTGCAGAAATGGAACTTGTAGTAGAAGAGGAAGTAGACAACATGGATTTTGCTGATCTGTGTGAAGAATTGGAGGCCCTGGAGAGAAGGGTAAATATGAAGAGTAGGCACATCCAACAGTTCAAGTTGGAAATAGATGGAGAAGAATTTCAGTCTGGGGAGCAGCTGGAAGAAGCTGGGAGTGTACCAACATAAGAATTGGCAGAAGCCTATCTGTCAGAGGAGGAATTTGAGCAACAACTCAGTGATGAGACTGTAGAATTGGAGTCTGCAGTAGTGTGGCCAGCTAATGCCACGGGAGATGAAGACAAAATGGGAGATCATGATGATCTTCCCTTAGATCAACATGAGGAAGTGCAACAGAGCAGGCTGCATAAGGGGAGCCAGCCAACAGATCAACTGGAAGAGGTGATTGAAGAAATCAGAGATATGATGTTGAGATCAACACATGAGGATGTCAACAAGGAGAGGATGAGCAGAGGAGGACCTGCAGTAGAAATAGGTAAGCGACAACAACAACAACGACAAAGCATAGGAACAGGTGGAAAACACCAGAGAGAAGTTTGGGATCCAGGACAACAACAAAGTAGAGGGATCCACGAGTAGGAGCTCATTATTTTCCTAGCAATGGAGTATGATGCAGTAGCATCGCTCCACCTCATCAAAGCGCCAACTGTTTAGCACATCAACGCACGTTCAAGGAAGAGAGAGGCGTAGCCCTCCCATTTTTAAATTTTAAATGTAATATTTAAAAGAAATTAAATGTTGTAAGGATGGAAGAGCCGAGATGATTCCTTTGTACAGGCTATAGTTAAGGTCGCCTTTAATGGCTGACTGTAGGTTGATCTAGATCCGATTCGGACTAGATTTCTATTTATTGTAATAAGCCTTAGTATTTAGGCGTTGTAAATGGTGATTAGACACCACTAGTGTAGTTTGGAGGGAAGGCAGACTCATCGAAGTCCCGAAGTTTCAAAGTGGATCGAGACCGTCCATCGTCAAGAGAGACAGGTAGTAGAAGATATGGAAGTCTGGAGGAATTGCACTCCAGGAGATTCCAGGTGAGCAGCAAGAGAAATCATCAAAGCTTCGAAGCATGGAGCTCATCCTAGCTGTCAGTGCTGGGAGGGGTACGTGTCAATAGATATGAAACTCCGAAGAAAATTCACTCCGGGAGATTTCAGTTGAGGAGTGTGCATAACTCCCAAATCTCGAAGTAGCAGATCAGATCTTGGCCATCGATCGTCAGGAGGCACGTGACATCAGATTGTGTCATCCAAAAGGTAAGAACTCTGGGAGAAACGGGGTGCAGAAGGGTGGAGAAATACCTAAGAGCTGGGAGCCGGAGGAGATCTGAGTCGTCCGTTGTAAGGGACGTGTGTCAACGGATTGTGGAATTCAAAGAGAAACACTCTAGAAGATTCAACGTGTGGAGTTTGCAGAACTCCCAAACTCCCGAAGAATGGAGTAGATCTTGATCGTTGGCGCAGAAGAGAACGTGTCATTAGATTAGGAGGTCCATAGGTATAACACTCCATAAGAAAGCAGGAGCAGAGTTGGGAAAAACCTCGAAGAGCCGGGAGTCGAAGCAGATCTGGGTCGTCCATTAGTGAGGACAGGTGTCGCTAGATCCTGTACTCCGGAGAAGGAGCACTTCAGAGAAATCGAAGTGTGAAAGAGCAAGGACTCTTGAAGGCCAAATTTGCGAAGCCATCGTAGTTATCCGTGAAGGGGAACGCATGGCAGAAGAAATTCCAATTCGGAGAAAAGCCACTCTGAAAGAAAATGGAGTTAGTGGAGCGAGAACTCCCAAAATATCAAAGGCCAAAGTTCATTTGAGTCGTCGGATCAGGAGGGACAGGTGTCAGAGGATCCCTCACTTCATAGGTCATACACTTTGGAGGAAAGTAGAGTTTTTTGGAGCCAGAACTCTTGAAGGCCGAAGCGCCAGAGTTTATCTGAGTTGTCCATCAGTAGAGGACGGATGTCAACAGATCCTTCGCTTCAGAGGATATCCACTTCAGGGAAAATTGGTGTTGAGTGGTTTGAGAACTCCAGAAGGATGAAGTGTCGAAGTTCATCGTGATCGTTAGTAGGAGGAGTATGCATGTCACCTAATTGGCCACTTTGGAGGTTTGATCCTTCGAAGAATTTACAAGTGGAGAATCGGCCGAAGACGAAATAGATCTGAGTCGTTGGAGGTCGAAGACACGTGGAGCACGAATTGTCACTTCAAAGAGTCCGAAGGTTTTTTGGAGTAGTGTTTCAGAATTCACCGAAGCCTAAATCCCGAAGACATCAGGATCGTTGATCTAGAAAGGGAGTAGGGACCGTTGATCCCTCTCACTTCTAGTCGAACTTCGTGAGTTCGGAACTCGGAAGAATTGGTGAATGGTGAAGTGAAAACACCCAAAGCCCAAATATATGAAGCCCTTTCAAGGTTAGGCTTGGGTCAAATCTTGAGGTCATATGAAGGAAGGGGCCTAGCATAGAGAGCTAGCACCTGTTATTCTTAATTATAAAAGGGAACATGGGCTCAGCAAGAGCCCGTGGGTTTCATAGAACCCGTGCCTTAGGGAGAAAGGGGCCTATGTAAATTGATTTGGGGTCTAGCAGAGGCCTGAAGAGTTGATTCAGATCAGTGAACTAAATGATCCTAGACCGGGAGGTCGAGCATCCTCGAGGAGAGAGAGGGGGTTCTGCATCACCCATGATAAATATTTGTGTATTCTTGTGCTTGTCTATCTACTTCTAGATCCTGCTTATATTTTCAGTATATTGTTATTGAATGTTAAATGAAGATCAAAATACTCTGGTAAATATATTTCTACTGAAAATATAAGAAAATCTAACATGGTATCAGAGAAGGTTACCTTCATAATAGTCTAATCACTGGAAGGGAGATCGTGAGAAAAAATGGAAAGCCACATTGTTGAGATTTGTCATTGCACATGAAGTTTTCCGTTGCATAGTTTTTTTCAAGATCATTGAGAAATGTATTAGAGGATGTTGAGATTAATTTTTCCATAGATCAGCTCGCCCTAGCCTAACACACCTCTTGGTGGTCTCAGATTAAAACTTGGTGAAAGTTGAAATTTCTCACTATAGTTGTAGTTTCCAGTTATAGTTGTAGTTTCCAGTTATAGTTGTAGTTTCATTTGTAGTTTCATTTGCAGTTTCCAATTGCAGTTGCAGTTACAGTTGTAGTTAAAGTTGCAGTTGTAGTTGTAGTTTCCAGTTACAGTTGCAGTTGCAGTTACAGTTGCAGTTGCAATTGCTAGTTTCCAATTGCACAAACCTTGAGATTAGAAGACAAGTTGGATGGTGCTACAAATTTCAAAGGTATGCACTTGTATATAAGTTATATCATGAAGGTGTTTGCAGGAGATGTACACTTGGAAAAAAGAATTTTTTCCAAGCAGTGACAAAGGGATCCTAGAGCTAGTGCACTCAAAGGAAGCTCAAGAGTTGGAGGCAACAATGATGATGTCTCCTACAATATATGACATCTCGAAATAAAATGGAACAACAACATCAAGACTCTAGGTTTGCATATTATGTTTGATATTTTATATTGTTGTATCTTAAGTAAATGTTGTAAATGGGACAACAATCTTTAGATTTCTATTATTGTTGAGTACTTTTGCTATCAAATGTTTAGTAACACTTGAGTATTGTTGGTACGATGATCATTACATAAATTCTCACTGTCTAGTACTAATGATGCACTTATTTACAAGATGAAATCGATCTCTTCTAGGAGATGTTCTTGGTTGTTGTCTCTGTCCCAGAAAGGTTACCTTGTAAATTCCATGGAGGTTACCATGGATATATTCTTTTTTTGTTCTTCTTCTGGGCAGGTTACCACAGAGGAATGATTGGTCACAAGTGATATCTCTGAGAGGGAGATATAGTGACAGTTGCAGGAGGCAAAAGATTAGATGATCTCTAGTTTGAGACATGGAGAAGAATATCCAGAAAAGAAGTTGTATACATGATATTATACATCCATGTATCAAAGTAGAAGAGGATGAAGTTAGAACCTTCTGGAAAGAAGAGTTGTTAGGATTTGATCCTAACCCCTCTTCATGAGTTATTAGTTAGTAGGATATTTTTTCTATGTAATAAAGGTTGACTTTAGTTAATAAGGCCTATTAAATAAAGGAGAATAAGTCAACATAAGAAGACCTAATAGAAGCTTCTGCTTCTAGAAGTTTCCTTAGAAGGAAGAGTTAGTATAAATAAGAGTAGGATGTATGGGATATTTCTGTCTTGGAGATTATTGTAATAAAGCTCTGATCTACTGGAGGTTTCCCCCTCGAAGAGGCAAGTGAACATTGTTATCTTTAATAAAGGTGCTCTTTCTGGTGTTATTCTGGTATTGTTCTATTTATAATCTTGCTGTTCCATTACTGCTTGCTAAATATTTTCATTTTTCGTATTATAATTCATATGGTATATTTCAAGTGGTATCAGAGCTCCTTCCCGGGCAGAAAGTTTGGGGTAAATTTTTTCAGGGTAGAGACGTATTATGACGTCTTTAAGCTACCAATATATGTAGTTCCGTGCATAAACCCACGATCCGAGAATCATACATGAAGGAACTACAAGTGGTACTCAAGCGCACATTGTCTAACCTCCTTAGTTGGAGTACTATTGTTGGACCCCACACGTATATTAGAGAGCTATAACACAGGGAAAACCCTTGTCTGTAGAAACCCTAAATACCCTAACCCTTAGGACGGAAACACAAATAGAACATACAAGATCTATTGTCGTGCAACTTTACCTCCTACATTCGGGTTGCAAAAGTACTACACGTTTCTTCCTGTTAAGAATTTGGGCCTTTCAACACTACAATATTCTTTAGATCAGAGTATAACTCCGCAGGAATAAAAAAAAAAATTATGGGGCCCGATCACACCATTATTTGTGACTTAGTCCATTAGATTCCTCTCTTCATTCTGATCGCAGTGGTACCCTTAACTGTTCAACCTTTTTTTTTCCCGTGGACCCAACCCTTTCTGAGACACCCTTATTTGTGACCTATCCCATTAAATTCCTCTATTTTTCATCATCAACCTGGTACCTATCATTTTTGTGGCACAAATTTTCTGTCCTGATCACTCATTTGCTACCTAAGTAGCCCCAATGCTGACCACCCTCTCTCAGACCCAATAAGACTAGGAGTCTAAGGTGTTCATCCTAGAGAAGAAATTTGACACCCTCCACACCCAAGTCCAAGCTTCCATAAGCACAACAGTCCAAGAAGCCATCCAAGCAACCATGCAACACATAATCAAGGCTAAGAATGTTAATCCCACTCCATAGGACCCATAAGCCTCCCATTATGATCCTATTCATTCATTCCTCTCCCATTGGGGTTCCCCCCACTCTAGAATAAGATTCCCAAAGTTGACATGCATAAATTTGATGGATCCAACCCAATAGGGTGGGTTTCTCAAATGGAACAATACTTCTCCCTTCATTAAATTCGGGATGATGAGACCAAACTCCACGTAGGGGTTTTGTACTTTAATCAAGAACACTGGAAGTGGTGGAAATGACATAAGAAATGTTATCCAGGACTACCCACTTGGAACATGTTAACTAAAGATGTTTGTGCCCGTTTTGATAGGGAATCACATTTTTTTGGAAGGCTCACTAAGCTACACCAAACGAGATCAATCACCAACTTCATAATGACATTTGAACAATTGGATATCCAAATTGAGGGCTTATCTGATGAGTTTTACCTTGAATTTTTTATCAGTGGCTTAAAGGAAGCCAACATAGCTCATGTGAGAATGCATCATCCTACTACTTGGTTGCAGGCCTACCAATTAGCACTAGAAGCATAGACCATCCTTCAGGATCCACCCTTGAAGGATACTTTCCCCAACCGTCCTCGCCTTGGGGATAACCTAGCTCTGACACAAACCTTGAAGGTCCAAAACGTCTCTCTAGCAGAAATGGTGGAGTGTCACAAGAAAGGACTTTTCTATTACTGTGATGAAAGGTACTCACCAAAACATAAATGTAGGGAATTTTTTTTATTCCAGAATGATGCCTCAACTTCCTCTTCCTATCCAAACATACCCTTAGATGAGACTCCTGACCCAGAGGATGCTAAGCCAAGTGTTCACGCCGAACAATCTATTGCAGTCCCCGTGGAACCAACATAGCCTGCCATATCTCTTCATTCCCTATAAGGTATTTCAACTCCACAAACATTGAAGATCAAGGGATACATCAAACATCGGTCAATTGTGGTGTTGATTGATAGTGGTAGCACCCATAATTTTATTCACCACAGGCTTGCTGAGGAGACCCATTGTTTTGTCCGCCCTATTTCTAATTTTCAAATCCTCATCGATAATGGTGGTATGATGAAGTGTGGGGGACATTGTGAGAATGTCAAACTCCAAATGGGGGATTATCATTTGAAAACCCACCTGTTTTCTATTTCCATGGGGGGCTGTGATATTATATTGGGCGTGGAATGGATTCACACTCTAGGACCAATCACAATGTATTATCAAGAATTATATGAGCTACACCTAAGAGGCTCACACATATACCCTCTGCGGTCTCCAAGAAGGCTCCCCTGAAATCATCAGCTCTCACAGGATGGAAATTTTTTGAAGAAAGGCCACCATGGTGTGATTTCTATATTTCATGCCATCCAGGTCATTGATCAGGCCTATCAGATCGTTCCCCATAGCCTGCAACTAATCTTGGACAAGTACCCCAAGGTATTTGAGGTTCCCACCGAATTACCTCCCTCTAGGGGTGAGAATGATCATAGCGTCCCTCTCCTTCCAGGAAGTCAACCCCCCAATGTGCATCCCCACAGGTATCCATTTGCTAAAAAAAAATGAAATAGAAAAGGTGGTACAAGAATTACTGGAGGAGGGGGTAATCTGCCCTAGTACAATCACATATTCTTCCCCCGTGGTGATGGTATTAAAGAAAGAAGGTACTTGGTGCATGTGCCCCCATTTTTGTGCCCTGAATAAACTAACCATAAAAAATAAGTTTCCCATTCATGTCATTGATGATCTGTTGGATGAACTCCAGGGTGCCTATGTCTTCACCAAATTAGACCTTCGCTCTGGGTATCACCAGATCATGATGAAGGAGGTTGATATTCCAAAGAATTCTTTCATAACTCATGAAAAACATTATGAATTATTGTTCATGCCTTTTGGCCTTTGCAATGCCCCATCCACCTTCCAAAGTCTCTTGAATAAAATATTGAAACCTTACCTTCATAAGTTTGTTCTGGTTTTCTTTGATGACATTCTCATTTACAACTACACGTGGGATAGCCACCTTCTCCATGTGGAAAAATTCCTTCAATTGCTACATGACAACCAATTGTTTTGTCAAAAACACCAAATGTTACTTTGGAGCCAACGAAGTGGAATACTTGGGACACATTGTGGGTCAAGATGGGGTAAAAGTGGACCCAAAAAATATACAAGCTATGGAGGAGTGGCCGCGACCAATGACCTTAAAGTTCCTAAGAGGTTTCTTGGGCCTCAAGGGATATTACAGGAAGTTTGTACACCATTATGGAAAAATTTCTAAGTCGTTAACCAACCTTCTTAAGAAAAATGAATTTCATTGGACTCTGACTGCTGAGCAAGCCTTCATAGGTTTAAAGCGGGCCATGTGCACTACTCTTGTCCTAGTAGCTCCTGACTTCTACAAAAACTTTGTGGTGGAATCAGATTCTTCTGGCACTAGTACATGCGCAGTACTCACACAAGATGGTCGAACTCTGGACTTTACTAGCCAAGCATTAAGTGGACGCAACTTGGGAATACCTATGTATGAAAAAGAAATGATGGCCATTCTCCATGCGGTGCACACCTGGAGGCCATATATTTTGGGACGTCATTTTCATATCAAAACAGATCACCATAATATGAAGTATTTTTTGGAACAACATTTATCCTACCTAGAAAAAAACAAGTGGCTGACCAAAATGTTGGGTTATGATTATTAAATCATATATAAAAAGGGAAAATACAATATAGTAGTTGATGCATTGCCAATACAACATGAGGACGACAATTGCCTCTTTGCCTTATCCTTACTGGTCCCTGATTGGATTGAACAAGTATGACAAGAGTGGCTAACACATCCAACTATCTCTAGGTTAATTCAACACCTTCAAGAGGACCCTAATCCTCCCATCGACTACACTTGGCACAAAAATATTCTCCGATATAAGGATCACCTCGTTCTATTGCCCTCTTTAGCACTCAAGACAAGTCTCTTAAATGAGTTGAACTCATCGTCTATTATGGGTCACTCACGCTTCCAAAAGATCTATGCTCGCTCCCGTCATTATTTTTTCTGGGAAGGTATGAAGGATATACTTCACTTTGTCATGGAATGTGAGGTGTGCCAATGTAATAAAGGTGAAACCATCAAGTATCCAGGAGCTCTACAAAGACTTCCCATTCCATCTTCGATGTGGATGAACATATCCATGGATTTTATCATGGGCCTCTTGAAAGCTGGAAACAAGTCTGTCATCATGGTGGCGGTTGATCACCTCTCCAAGCATGCTCATTTTTTTGCATTACCCCACCCTTTCACACTAACACTCATCACACAAGTTTTACTTAATCAAAATTTTAAGTTACATGGCATTCCCACCTCTATTGTATCTGATCGTGATCCAACTTTCACCAACACATTTTGGCAAGAGATATTTAAGTTGCAGGGCATCCAACTCAACATGAGCACTTCCTGTCACCTCCAGTCAGACGACCAAACATAAGTGGTCAAAAAATGTTTAGAAACCTTCTTGCGGTGTTTTTCTTCGGACAAACAACATCAGTGGGTGTATTGGCTCCCCTTGGTAGAATCGTGGTACAATACTTCATATCATATGGCCACTAAAATGACCCCATATGAAGCAGTGTATGGCCAACAACCACATACCATAACTACCTATCTTCCAGTAAAATCAAAAGTACAATCTATTGATACCCTCTTGCAAGGTCGAACAACCACCCTAGTTGCTCTGAAGGATAACCTCCACATGGCTCAAAATCGCATGAAGCAATAGGCGAAACAACATCATTCAGAAAGGGTCTTTAAGGAAGGTAATCAAGTGCTTCTCAGGCTCCAACCTTACAAACAAACATCTCTCAAATCCCAAGGATATAACGAGTTGGAACCCAAGTCTTATGGGCCCTACCAGATCATGAAGCATATTACTTCACTAGCCTACAAATTGTCCCTTCCAGCTACTTCCAAAATCCATCCGACATTCCATCTTTCCTATTTGAATAAAGTGGTGGGATAGAATTGCAAAGTCTGAACCATCCTACCATTATTAGATGAAGAAGGATCCCTTTGGATCCAACCCGAAGCATTCCTCAATACATGTGAATGTCAATTGCGTGGTCGAACTATCAAGGGAGTCTTGATCCAATGGAAGGATACATCACTAGAGGACGTGACTTGGGAACCATCATCCATACTCCAACAATTTCAACATCTTCAGCCTTGCATACAAGGATTCTTTTGAAGGAGTAGTGCATGTTAGGATCCAATCCCAACCCCTCTTCATGGACTATTATTTAGTAGGATATGTTTTCTATGTAATAAAGGTCGAAATTAGTTAATACAAACTATTAAATAAATGAGAATAAGTCAATGTAAGATTACCTAATAGAATATTTTGCTTCTAGAAATATCTTCCTCTAGAAGTTTCCTTAGAAGGTAGAGTTAGTATAAATAAGAGTAGGAGGTATTCGATATTTTTGTATTGGATATTATTGTAATAGAGCTCTGCTTTGTTGGAGGTTTCCCCCTCAAAGAGGCAAGTGAACATTGCTATCTTTAATAAAGGTGCTCTTTTTGGTGTTATTCTGGTGTTGTTCTAGTTATAATCTTGTTGTTCCATTAATGCTTGCTAAATATTTATGTTCTGCATATTATAATTCATTTGGTATATTGCAACGGTACTTTTATTGGATACATAGTTTCTCATATGGGGATTGATTATGAGGAGCATAAGGCTCTGAAGGATGACCGTACAGATCCCTCTAGTTCAATTGTTCACTCTTCATATCATTAGGAAGAGGCAGTAGAGCCAGACCGACCAGTTGATCTACCCAGAGATATTGCAGTGGCCAGGAAGAGGCTAGCATGGATTCATGATACTTTGTAGGATGCAGAGAGGCATGCAACTCTCAATAATACTTTCAGGGAGAGAAAAAAACCTCTGAGGTTCTTGAGTTATATGACGTCGATCATTCACATCATTGATTCCAAAATTCTCCAGTTATGAGGAGGAGCAGGTGGTTCCACTAGTGGTGAGGCAGACGGCCCCACCAAGTACTATATTAGAGGGAGCTAGAGTTCATAGGGATTCATCTCTCAGGATCCATTAGGGAGGAGCAACCTCCCAAGACGGTTCATAGAATATCAGACTTTAGAGGAAGTCAGTAGATGCAAAGGGAGAAGATGTCTACAAAGATTGTAGAGACTCAAAGGGAGTCAAGTTCCAGAGAGAGAAAGAGACCACACAAGTTTTCCAGGTATGTGGTGTTGATGAGTAAGATAATTGATTCAAAACCTTCCACTTATGAGGAAGTTGCAAAGAAGCAAGTGTGGAAGGATGCTATGATGGAAGAGTACCAATCCATAATGAAGAATGATGTGTGGGAAGTGGTTCCAAGACCAGAAGGGAAGTTAGTAGTGACTTCCAAGTGGATCTACAAGATCAAGCATGTTTCATATGGCAACATAGAGAAGTACAAATCTAGATTTGTGGCTAGAGGATTCTCCCAAAAAGAGGGAGAAGATTATGACAAGACATTTTATCCAGTAGCCAGGTACACTTCTATTAGATATGTTATTTCTATTTCTTCTGTTATGGGTTGGAAATTACACCAGATGGAAGTAAAAATTGCTTTCTTGAATGGTTTAATTGAAGAAGAAGTGTACATAGAACATCCATAAGGTTTTGTGATCTATGGGAAAGAGTCCCATGTTTGTAAATTGAAGAAAGATTTGTACTGGCTTAAGTATGCATCCAGGGCATGGTATGCCATAATAGACAATTATTTGATGAGCTTGGGGTTTACAAAGAGTGATGCAGATCCCAAAATTTACTACAAGGTTGAAGATGGTTACCCCTTGATATTGGTACTATATGTAGATGACTTGTTTCTTACATGGGGTGAGAATCTCATAGATGGGTGCAAGAGTGAGATCACCTCAGAGTTTGAAATGAAGGATCTAGGTTTGATGCACTATTTCTTGGGATTAGAGGTGTGGCAGAGACTAGATGAGATATTCCTTAGACAAGAAAAGTAGACAATTGAGATCCTTGAGAGATTCAGGATGACAAACTACAAGTACATGGACAAACCTATGGTTATGAATTTGAACCTTTTGAGTGATTATTCTTCATATTTGGTTGATCCCATGATGTACAAATAGTTGATCATATCCTTGATGTACCTGGTTAACACCAGGTCAGATATATGATTTGCAGTGAACACTTTGAGTTAGTACATGGTTGAGCCTCGACATGTACATTTAGTAGTATAAAAGAATGTATTGAGGTACTTGCATGGTACGGTTGGATATGAACTCAGATATGTCTCAGACGGTGAAGTAAAGCTAAAAGGTTATACATACTCTAACTGGGTGGGGAGTGCAGTGAACCGGAAAAGCACATCAGGATGTTGCTTCAGTTTGGGATCACATATGATCTCATGGTTGAGTAGAAAACAATAATCAGTGGCACTCGGTACAATAGAGGAAGAATACATATCAACCAATGTTTCAATCCATGAAGTAGTGTGGCTTCGAAAGTTGCTTGCAGGGTTATTTGATCTAGTGTTGGAGCCAACCTTGATATACTGTGATAATCAAAGTTGTGTGGAGATTTCAGAGAATCTAGTATTTCACGACAAGTCAAATAATATAGAGATCAAATACCATTTCATTTGAGACATGGTGCATTCTCACCAAGCCTCTATCTAGAGTGAAGTATGAGTACTTCAGAGACCAGCTTGGCATGATGAAGAATTCCCACCCTCATTGAGAGGGAGTGGTGATGTTTCTCCTACAACGGGAATATACTCTCCCTTTGGCCAATGGATTCCCAGATCAATCATGTGAAGTGACTTAGGGAGTGATGAATAGTCCGATACAAGTCTTTCTTAAGACATGTGAAGTGGCTAGGTGTGATTGGGACTTGTAGCGTGGTCTTGCCTATGCCATGTGAAGTGGCTAGGTGTGATAATTGGGACCACGTCGTAGCCTTTCCTAATCGATGTGAAGTGGCTAGGTGTGAATGAGGTTATGGTGGTAGTCTTTCCCATACCATTTGAAGTGGATGGGTGTGATTAAGACTACTATGAGAGGAGAAACATCATATATACTTGCAATAGAGTCTTGAGACTATGGTGGTAGTCTTTCCCATGCCATGTGAAATGGATGGGTGTGATTGGGACTACTAGAGGATAAAATCATGGAAGAATACCTCCCTCGCTAAGAGCGAGTGTTGATGTTTTTGTAGTAGCAGGAGGTATTTCCTCCTGGACAACTTTTCTTGGAGAGGAATATTCCAAGAATTCAAAGGAATAACATTGAACAGTTGAAGAACACCCCATAAGTGAATTTGGCCCATAGGAAAATAATAATGTGGAAATAGAATTTCCAGGAAGAGAAGTCGGCCCACGGAAAAATAATAAAGTGGAAATAGAATTTCCAGGAAGAGAAGTCGGCCCCAACAAAGTGATTGAACTAGTATAAATAAAGGTGGTGCCTTTCTCATTTGAACACACTACACTCATCATTTCAGTAAGGAAAAGGAGGCACAAGTCTGAGACAACCCTAGGAGATGCTGCAACTAGGGTTCTTGGTGGTTTCTCTTGTGCACTACCTATATAAGAGTTGCGTTAGGTTTTTGAGGTGACTCTATGGTATACCCTCTATAGGGTTTGAAAAGAAGAAGATATAAGTACTTGTTATTAGGGTTTCTTAATTATTGTTTTTTCTCTTGTGAAGAGAGCTTGTTCATGGTTGTATTGTATTATTAGAAATATCATCTCTAAGAAAAGTTGGTTGGGTTTTTGTTGAAATATTGGGTTGGTTGTCATTGATGTTAACCCTTGAAGCAAGACTAGTCGCAAATTCCGGTAGCCCCGGATGTATGTTTAAGGAACCTGAATTTGATTAAGGAATATGGACAAGAAGGTCAATGTAATTGTAGGAAATACTATCATAGATGGATATTACATGTCGTGCCATTTACGGTGATATGTGGTACATTACGTGGTTCCTCATAGTTGAAGAGATATGTCTTTGTGAAGTTGGAAGACCCTCAAGAATAATCTAGAAGCCCGTAGAAGGTTAACAAAGAAATCAATTATTCTAGAATCTCCTAGAAAGTCATCAAGAAGGTTGCTAGTCAAAGTGGTTGCAACTAGAAGTTAATTATGGGTAAATTTGTTGCAATTAGAAGATAATTAAAAACAAATTAGTTGCAACAAGAAATAGTGAGTTTACTAATTATGGGTAAAGTGTTTGCAACATGAAAGTGGGTTAGCCTTAGAAGTAGGAAGATGGGTAAAAAAATTACAAGATGGCCCCTAAAGGAAGGCACTTGGAAAGTATAAATAAGAGATAAAGAGACTCCCATTTGCACCTATTGAACACATTGAATATCTATGTTGTAAAGTGTTATGAGAAGGTACTATTGACAAATCTGAAGTAGTGAGTCTGACATAGTGAAGCTCAGTGAAGAGAGAAGTTGCAGGAGTTGAAGGGACAAGGTTGTGCTTACTATTCTAGGGTTTTCCTAAGGCTATCTGTGAATTGTAGTGAAGGAAGAGCGCGGAAATTTGTGAGTTGCAGTGAAGGAAGAGTGTGGACATTTGTGAGTTACAGTGAAGGAAAAAGCGCGGTCATTCGCATGGTTCAGTGAAGGAAAATGCACAGACTATAAAAAAAACAAAGAAATCTGCGAGTTGCAGAGCCATCAGAGCGTGGAAATACGCGACCCATAGTGGGACAAAGCGCAAACATCTGTGAGTTTACAGAGAATAGGGTGTGGATATGTTGAAAAATACAAATATTTGAAGATCATATCTATCAGGTCAGCTACAAGTTGAGAGGTATGGTTTACTGTGTATATTAGTGTCTATATTATGTAGAAGTCCAACACATAAATGTCTTAGTAGCTAATGAGTATTTGATTTGGAAGACATTCTTGTTGATCATGGAATGAGGGTTTGTGACATAAGGTTCTGAGTGGAGATGATCAAGTATAGAAGTAGTGACAGGTTGTGGCAGTAACAGTGATATATCTGATTGGTTGAGGAGATTATTGTGACAGGTTGTTGGTACAGGATTATGTGACAGGTTTTATAGTGACATGTTTCATAGGGACAAATTGACAGTGACAGAGTGACAGTGGAAATATCAGTATTTTACCACTTATATTTCAGGGTGGTTGGACGGGGCAAGGAAAGGGGGTTGTATCCTCCTTCTGGTTGGTGCCGGAAAACTAAGGGAGTTGTAGCTTCCTTCAGGTTGGAGCCTGAGAAACTAGGGGTTTGTAGCCTCCTTTCAGTTGTAGCTGGAAAACAAGGAAGTTGGTGCTTCCTATGAATGTATTTCTTTTGACATATAAGAAAATATTTCCGTGGTTTTCTCCCGCATTGGGTTTCCACATAAAATACTGGTGTATTGTGTATTTGTGTGGTTGCTTGTTATTCACTATTCATTTATACTGTTTATGATATTTAAATGTTATTGATCAATTGATCATAAGGATAAACAATACATATTGTGGTTAAAAAGTAATAAAAGTGATAATATTGATTCACCCTATTATAGCAAGATTTTCCTCACCCCATGCAACTTGCTCAGAAGGCCTTTTCCATTTCCCTATGTAGACTTGAAGTCCCCTTTTGCACTTCCCAGAGATAAAAATCATATTTTTCCACTTATACGCGCCCTATCAGTTATATAACATGTGTATACGCAGGTTGCACCACTACAACTCGCATACATTGAGTTTGGTGCTAAAAATTAAAAATTGTATCGAATTTCCATGTCACGTCACGAGATCCATGATCCTTGACCTTCCATATAATGGAAACATTCCAACTCAGCCATTCAGTTCCATTTGAAGGCTATAAATGAGCCATATCCAAACCGTGGAAAGGGAGAAAAATTCAACTTTTGAGAGCAAAGTTACTATGGAAAAATTATTCATTTCATATTGAGTCTACCTTCCTTTGCCCTTTAAAGTCTAAACACATTGTTCAACCCCCAAGCTCTTCCCTCTTTGATGGAGAACCTCATTGTCTCTCTTATATGAGCTTGCCTTTGGTGGAGGATTGAAGTGGTGGAGGACTAGTTGGAAGGGACTTAGTTTCTCGGTTTCGAGACATGCCGACACATAGTTTTGTCACTTGTATACTTCTGTTGATCATATTTTAATAGAAATACTATTTTCTCGTCCAATTGATGTCTTGCAAATATTTGAATTATTATTCCATGGGCGTATTTGTTATGAATGTTAATGGATTATGCTATTGTATGTGCTAATTTTATATATTATCACCATATGCTTGTGTATCTTGGTTGTTGAGGACAAGTTGTAGGTATAGAGCTTTGAGTTGCGTGCTCAACGATGGTCCTCATCGAACGTTCGGATGAGGTAGGCCCTTTATCTTGTCTTGATTGGAATTTACATTTATATAGAATACTTGATATTAGAGTTGATTTATGCAGTCATTCCATCTTTTGTGGTTTATCCCATGCCATGGAGTGATTTTCCTCGTAACACACCCCCCCTCTCAGTATTCCAACAATTTTTTCCTCGAGTTTGGGGTTTTCCCAAGATAAATCTTTGTGTCTTCTTGTGCTTGTCTATTTGCTTCTAGATCCTGCTTATATTTTCAGTATATGGTTATTGAATGTTAAACGAAGATCAAAATACTCTGGTAAATATATTGCTACTAAAAATCTAAGAAAATCTAACAGACATGCCTGGGGTCGGATAACACGACCACGTGTCATGCCAGTACATGCATGACTAGTTGTTGATTTCCCCAGTAAAACAAAATAATAGAGTATTTGTATGAAAAATGGTGCCCATTAAAATTATGGTACCAAGGTCTCTGATGACCATTAAAATTGTGGTACTAGAGTCTTCATTAGTGCATTCATTACAATGTTGCATATGTGGATTAATTCAAGAAAAATCTCATTTTCTTTCCTTATTATTTATGTCTTTCATTTGGACAATTGTTAAAAATACAATAATTTTAGTTGTTTAACATATGATGACCAATAATACAATCACACTTATTTTTTTCAAATTTTTAATGAGTAGATAAGGATATGCTAGTCACACGATATCCAAGAGGCTTGTTGACAAAGACGAAGATGCTTTAAAAAATTGAAATGAATCACAGGGTGAAATCATGAATGTGGGTAAGAATTTTGTGAGAATTGGGTTGGGGGAAATTGCTAATGTCCATTTTTCAACCGAACTATTTAATTTTTTTGGCTGAAAAATTGACACTAACTTTTGGTCAAAAGTTAAACCCAATGGCACCTTGTGAACCTGATGTGTCTGCTGGATTTTGTTTTCTGAAAAAGTTTTCAGCCAAACAAAACTTTCGGTCGTAAACACCTTTCGTTCGAAAAATGTTCGGTCGAAAAAAACTTTTCAGCCGAAAATAACTTTTCGACCACAAAAAGTTTTATATATTGGGCCTTGTGTCTGTTAAACAGTTTCGGTCCTTGTCATTGTTTCATCCCTGTCCTTGTGAGCTCCATTGTTCCATCCCTATCCATTGATGCACCAACCTGATCCATTGTTTTACCATCACTGTCCATTGTTTCACCATCTCTGTCCATTGATGTGTCATCCTTGTCCATTGTTTCACTATCTGTGAGAGATGGTAGCACATGCAGGAGCACCCGAGCATGCGGTTGGAGAAGGAAGAGAACGAGCACGAGACAATAACAACAGGTTGGTTAATTAGTGTAGTCTAGTGTTTTGTATTTTATATTATTAATTTAACAAAGTGGTATTTGTTTGTTTGAAAATTAGCTAATTGGAAAAATTTTACAATATTTCTGAGTTTGAAGTTCTTGCATCCTTCTTAGAGGTTAATAGAACCAGGAATTTATATACAAATAAATAAATAGAATTATCTAATCTGTGGCATCCCATCTCACCAATACTGAATATCCTAAAGTCTTGAATTCAATTAGCGGATATGCACATGAGGTACATGAGTCCTTATCAATCCACACTAAGACAAAGACATGATATGATATGGACTCAGAGCTATGAAATATGTTGGAATTTGTTTTATATTATTAATTTTTGAAAAGTGTTTTTTGGATTAATAAGATAAGAGGTTCAATAATGATAACAATGGATTTTTGTTATGTCTAAGGTATAAAGATACTTGAAATTTGGTTAAAAATGCATTGCCAACAATCACACTTCCTCTGTTGTCGACAATATAGTCTCATATGTCCCTCCTATCTAGTATTACAATGGAGCAAAACTTCTTGATATAGACAATTGGTATATAAAGTTTGGATATAAATTCGACAGATAAATTCCTACATAAGTTGAAAAAAAATAGATGAAGAAAGTGTATCTTCCACTGATTAATTAACCGAATCTATCATGAAGACATAAGTGTCAAAATAAATACCCTCCCATAGTGCTTGTTTTATATTCCCTCCTTCCGACTTCTCAACAACTCTACTTGTCTTCTCTCAATACTTTTCAAAAAATTGTCATAGACATGTCTTCTCTATCAATACTTTTCAAACAATTGGTCACTACCCTCTTATAAATTAACTCTCGTAATGCTCATGCACATCATAGTTAGGATTTCTTTTCAAGGCAAGATAGTGAGGCATAAACTTTGTCATTTACTTTCCTATTAGCAGAAAATGGGCTTCCTTTGCTATTGGATTCTATTAGTCACTGCCTTGCTTGGAACAACTAGAGCCAGTTTTGGTATGGGTTGTTCCAGTGTCTTAAAGACATAGTTTTATGTCTCTTGGTATACAAACCATGTCAAATACTCGCATGGTAGCCAAGATCTGCATCTAACATTTGATGGAATTTTTGGTAGGGATGAATGTTATACTTATTTGTATTTGCTCTGAAATTTTAACTATAAATAATAGTCAAGCTACTGTGTTGAAAAAGTTTCATTCCCACTTTCACACAATTACACATTTAAACCTCATACCTCTTCTACATTGACACATTTAAGTCGCATACCTCTTCCATGAGTTAAAAATAAGAGGAATATTAATTAGGTAGTTTTTTAGCTTTACAAAATTTTAGATTTCATTCCTACTCACACATTTAACTCACATACATTTAACCTTGCCAGACTTCTTCTATGGGTTAAATATCAGTGTAGATTCATCTTAGACCTAGATTTATCAAGCCTATTTTATTATTTCTTTTTAATTCAACCTACTTTATTTTTATTATGGTTATTTTTTTAATTGATTGGAATTTTTTTTTAATGTAGCTTATGGCTACTTTAGATGCAATAAGAAGAATATTAATTAGATAGTTTTTTATGAAGGTTCTGCTCAAATGGAAGCATGCACTTTCTTATAGAACTCTTAAATGTTTCAAGTTCACTCATGCTTCAAAAGGATTGTTGTATTTTCTTTCTTGTTTACTCATCATTCACATCTCTAGAATTGACTACTTAATTCAGTCTGTAATTCCAATGCCTCATGTTTTCCCTCCTCTCTTACAAAGCTTCCATATATAAGGAAATTGACTTAAAACATTTGAAGGAATACTAGAAAAGAGCTTCAAAGCCATGAAATAATTGTAGATTTTAGAAGCCCCCTACCCACCACATTATCCTACTTTGGAATTAAATTGATAAGAATTGTACCCATAAATAAATTACCCATTGTGCTAGACACAAATAATTGCTCTTGGATGGTACCATGTCAATGCCCCTAGCATGATGATTATTCAATTAGAGGATGATTCATAATATTGTATTTTTCAACCTTTGAACATATTTTTATGCCTTCAAATATTGATCTAACTTGATATACACATTGAAAGTGTGGCATATACATTGAAAGTTCACAAAACCTTCCACCACCAAGCATCCCCTTTTTGGAAAGTCATGCAATTCACCAAAAAGGAAGAGAAAAATGAATATTTGATCTAACAACTTAATAATTTAGTCATATTTCTCTTCATCAACACTGACATTCAAAGCGTTCAACCGAGCAATTAATTTTACCTTTATCTCTTCATAGGTTTGTTTCATTGTCAAGTAATTCTTCTTCACTTTAGGAGGATGTTTCTTAGTGTGTTTGATTGATGGGTCTGCCCAAATGACAACTTACACTTTCTTATACAACTCTTCAAAGTTTTAGGCTCTATACCTTTCTTAATATAGTAATAAAATAAAACAACATGAAGATAATGAAAAGTATCTCAACGTTGATGATGGAGTTGAATATATTGTAACATCCCGCTCTATTGAGCACACTTTTATTTGCATATTCTTTGAGGACACTTGTGTGCAAGTGATCCGATTATGGTATATTATGATTTCGTTTCGTTTATGTGTTATATATGATGATGATGATGTATTGTGACTTATAAATATTTGTTGTATATGTATTGACAGAGGCTATTGACGAGTTTTCCCGAGTGTGCATGACACATGACATATTATGGATGTTGATGGCATCAATGGACTTCATTGGACTCCGGATTGAGTTAGGGAGTGGATTGTATTTGTTTGAGTATTTCATTTTTCACACATGTGACATATGATTGATTACAATATGATTTATTGATCCAGGAGGATCCTGAGATTCTCAAAACTAAAAGTTCTCCAATGCTCAAGAAAACTACACCATCGCGAAGTGCTCGTAATAAGATTTTTGGCGGTGTAAATAGATCGAAAATCCGAGTCTGTATGCAAAAGTTATCGCAGTCTGAAGTTTTTCTCAAATTGGTAAAAAGTTAATAGTCAAAGGACAAGGTGACATGGCAGTTCAAGGAGGTGACACGTGGCATGCTTGGGAGTTGACACGTGATAATGTTGCAGACTTGACTAGTCTGATGAGTTGACAGAGTTGCTGACTGTGCAGAACATGCCAACCACAGGGTGACACATGGCCCAATCCAATGGCGCCACGTGGCACCCAGATTAGGCCAATAAGGCCACGGGTGAAAAGATTTGTTTCAACTGGTCAACAAACTTTCAAGGTCTTTGGCACCAAAGACCACCATACTATGCGCCAGCCAACCCGATACTCATATCACTTGTTAATGCATGCTGGAAATTAATTATTTATCGGGATTCGGTAGTTGAAACGACATAAATGTCAGTCGGTGCTATCATATGGTTTCAACCGTTATGCAATGTTTACATTGTACACGTATTGCATATGTTATAACAGACATAATACAAATCGTGCCATATCCCGAAGATTTATGCCACGGGATTTTCTATACCATATTTTATGGTATTTCAACCATTATTCATGCCATATTCAAAGTTTATGCCACGTCAAAATATATGCGGCGCTAAAACCATATTTTATATGGTAAGTTTTATCTCCACAATAAAATATTCGTTGGTATTGGATAGGGTTGGATCATTTAAGACAGCGCGGTTGGCAAAGACCTTTCTCCATGTTGGGAGGAGGTCTTGAGTTCAATTTCGGCTGGGTCTCCGGGACAAATTGTAATGGCTGCTAGTGCCAGTCTGGACAGTGATGTAAATGATTTATATCTCTAATATAAATCGAGGGAATTTCTCGTGGAAAAAAAAAAAGAAAAAAAGGAAAAAAAAAGGGTTGGATCATTTAAGTTGGATATGCCATTTGTCATGGAGTCCAATGAATGATAATCTAATTTCCATTAAAAAATGGATATCATATGTTTTTAAAAAGGGGCACGAATCTCATATGGAAGTGGGTTATGATATTTAGTTATTATATGGTTATTTTTAAACCATGTATAATATTCTTTAAACCCATTTAAAAAAGGATGAAGCCCTCTAAAGTGGATCAACGAGATATTTGGGATATTTTATCGGATATGGTTGTAAACCCCATCCCATACAATTTTGAGTGCATTTAAATGTAAATTTGATTCTTTTTCTATTTCAGTGATGGCATTTCCCATCAATGTGAGGGGAAATTTTTCTAAAGGTTATTTAGTTTCTTTGAGAGCAGAGCAGATTTGTTTATGGAGATCATGTATGTAGTAGATTAGAGAGCTTTTGCAACATATTGCAAGCTTATTATTGATGTAATGAGTATTTGGAGAGAGCAATAAAGTGGTGACCACTAGAAGTGGGACCCAAAAACGTAGTTATCATTGGGTGAACTATGTTAACAATCGTGTATATTCTCTCTTGTATATTTTTGCTTCTATTCTCCTTACTCTATAATTGCTATTCTTCTTTAAATTCCACACTTCATAATTGTTATTTCACAACAATTTGTAAAGTTTGTGTTTTTCATTCTTATCGATCTGGTGCATAAAGTACATAAAATTAACTTGCAAAATTTGTCATTAAAACCTTCTCACATTCAAATCATTTATTTATATGGATTATTGACATTGTTGTTGTCAATTGATGCAGGTTGACAATACTTGTTAATCCGACTCACATAAGGAGTAAATGGGTCATGCACATAAACTATACAATTGAGGGAGAGGTGTAGCAACGTCTCTGTCACAGCCTGCTAGCACTCCCGCCATTGTCGAATGGTAGATTAACTATTACCTATTTCGAGAGGTCCACGGTGTCGTGAGGGAGAACTAAGACGCTCATGAAGATTTCTAAGGGGCGCACAATAAGGCAAATACCTTATTCAATTGAAGCCCTTAGTTTCTCACAAGGTCGATTGAGTGGAGTGTTGACTCTAAGGGTCAGAAAAAACCTCCAAAACCAGTCAAAGGCGAGTGACACCCTTGGAGCAAAGAGGTGCGTCTTGAAGGAAACATTACATAATTAAAACTTGAGTCAATAAATATAGGTGGCCTAGAAAACATTGAAAAATTTAGACCTTGCTAGAATAAATAAATTAATTAAACAGTAAATTATTGATTGAAAAGCCTAATAAGAGTCTAAGCATAATTCTAAAACTAAGACCGAGTCTAAGTTTAATTAGGGGACTAAATAAAAAATATTAAATAAATTAAAAGAATTGAGATAAATCAATCTCTAGGAAAAAGTGAGAAAAATATAAAGGTTGGATAAAATGCACATGTGTGCATAAAAATAATAAAAGAGATTTTTAAAATAGAAACAAATAAAATATGAGAGAATAAGTGTACGCATAGAATAGTCTCTAGAGTCAAGCTACCACCAGTCTAACTAGAAGAAGACTCATAATCCAACTCTAACTAAGATCTAGTTAGGAGACACTTATTAAATGAAAATTTGGGGAACAAAGGGACAACTAAGAGCGAAAATAGGAACACATTGGGGAATGTGAGGAAACTTGGATTTTTAAATAAAATAAAAATGGTATTTACTTGTACAACTTGGGGAGAGGGTTACAAGTGTGTGGGTGAATAATACTAATTAAATTAATTAAAAAAATAATTAATTGTGCATGAGAACATGTGTCATTGAGGATTTTTCTATAAAACAAATGTGGTAGAAAGGAAATGGATGACACTTATTCTTGGTAAGGTTATGCTACCAAGATGGTTTTGACTGTGTTTTACTTATGAGAGTTGGGATACCAAGCTTGTAGAAAGAGTGGAAGCTCTACCTTGTGAAGCAAGCCTTGGAGCTATTGGTTATTGGTCTCTTGCGTGTGGCCCCTTTGCAGCTTAGGGAGATAAGGGGGGAAAAGAGTACCCCTAGCATTGGCTGGGAGGTACCAATGAAGTCTCTGTGATTAACAAGCATGAGTAAAGAAGGAGTGCAAGCCCATGTAGAACAACATCCTCCATTCGTCTATCCCCATCGGTCCTGGTATTTCATTTCAAATTTTTTTGGAATGTAATGAGAATAGATTTGATATATTAGAAATTTTAAAAGGGTTCGCTGCCATTATATTTACCAAATTGGAAATTAGTGTATGTATTTGTAGGTTCGCAATCAAATTAAATTTCAAATCGGTTTATTGGAATGTTTAAAAAGAGTTCGCTGCCATTTCTATTTACCAAAATGGAATTCAGTATATAATTAAATCCGTTGCCATGTCTATTTACCAAATTGGAATTCAGTATATTATAAGTTCACTATCGAATTTAATTTCAAGCCAGAATTGAAATTTCCTTGTTTGCCTTTATTAAATTTTTAAATCATGAGTGGGATTCGTTATGGTTATAGCAAGAGATATGTTTTCCTAGAAACTAAAATATGATGACCCTTGCTAATAATTTTACTATCTAATCGTTAGATTTTACCTTGTTAATTATTTTTACCTATGACGTACCATACTGGTAACCACCACTTATGTTAGGGAGACATTACTGGGCTTGGAAGAGACCTTCTAACTATTAATATGAAACTTATCTAATTTATATAGATATGTTTATTAGAACGATTTCAAACTATTGTTGTTCCCAATGTTTATTAAACTTTAGAATATTCAGATCAAGGAAACTTGATCGTTGTTTCCTTTAGAAGTTTTGTGAATAAAATTAAAGATCATAGTCCTGCATAGACTAATCCTGGTGTAGCCATTACTCAAGCTTTTCTCCCTTAAATGTATTGAGAAATTTAATAACTATATCTAATCATGCACATTAATAATTCATTGTAACTTGATTTTAACTTTTTCCAAGTCTTTTAAAATATTAAATTTTATTTTATTATGGTCATGCATAATTTCACTTTTGGGTAACCATTAATGAAGAACTTCAAAAGTTTAAACATTTGAAGGTGGTATCTTTAGAACATCTAGGGTTAATTAAATTTTGGTATCACCTTCTTATATATTAATTAGTACTTGTTTTAAGGAAAAGTAAGGAATACTTATTTATCTTAGAGGAATTCGTTTGGTACTAAAATTGCAGTATATATGAAATATATTATGAATGATAAGGTTTGGTATACTTAGTATGATTGTTATATTCTTTGGATTATGATTTGCTTAGTTAATTTATAGAATTATTGCTGACATTTGTGATTTGAGATATGATTTTAATTAATTCGTGAGTTTAACTTGAGACGATATTGATCATTTTCCATTAAGATTAGTTTGTGTATTATGTGAAAAGTTTGGTAAATTTCGGCTAGAGAATTTAATGTGTGAATTCATCACATGTGTGTTAAGAGAAACTTCTTGTTGTGCTACATATAAAAGTTCTAATATGTTCTTTCTCAATACACATGAATATTGCTTTAATGGTTGTTTAATTGTAGAAGACTATACTATGTGATTAAAGAACTTATGATGAGTATCATTGATGATTTAGTCACGAAATTTGAAGTAGGATTGTAGTTAGGGGAACTAGATATCGCCTTGTTCTTCAGAACAGTCGCCAGTCCTAAGACCTTAAATGGTCAAAATCAATCGGATGAATCATGGACTTGAGCGTTGATTATGTGTCTTGGAGGTCCTAACCTTGTAAGATAGGTTGGGTGGGTAGATATCTTTGTTATCTTTATGTGATAAGGTTGATCTCGAAAAATAGTGATGTTGTATTTGGATTCTTGTTGGGTAGTGATGAGATGAGATTTGAATGGGTAATTATTAATGTATGTCATTGTCGCATACCACTTGTCCTAACAATTGATTTCAAAAAAAAAAATCCTCTATTGTACTTACTTATTTTGATGTCGTAACAGAGGGACGTTACATATATTAGCAATGTTTTCTAGTCGTTTCTCGTATCTTAAGGCATCTCCCGAGCAAAGCATTTTTCCTTAAAATCTACAACAAAATAGAGTAGAAAAACAAAGAATAGGGCTATCATGGAGATGGTTCATTGTATGCTTATGCCAAAGAATATGAAGCTTTCATTATGGGGAGAGGTAGTGGTTTTCACATCCCGTGTCATCAATATAATACCTACTTGTGATGTCACATTTATAATTATGTATGAGGAAAGGTATGGAAACAAACCTTCTATTTCACATTTAAGAATATTTGTATCTAGTGCATAGGAAATTGTTGTATTTTCTTCCCTTGTGGACTCATCGTTCACATCTCTAGAATTGACTCCTTCATTCTCTCTATAAATAAAATGTCTCGACTCTTTTCCCTCCTCTTTAGCTTCTAGATATAAATAAATTGGCTCAAAATCTTTGAAGGAACACTAGAAAAAGATCTTTAGAGCCATCCAATCATCATAGATTTTAGAATCCCCCCTACCCGCCACATTATCCTACTTTGAAATTAAATTGATAAGAATTGTACTCATAAATAAATTACCTATCATGCCACATACAAATAATTTCTCTTGGATAGTACCATGTGAATGCCCCTAGCATCTTGATTATTCAATTAGAGGATGATTCATAATATTGGATTTTTGAACCTTTGAGCGGATTTTTATGCCTTCAAATATTGATCTAACTTGATATGCACATTGAAAGTGTGGCATATACACTGAAAGTCCACAAAGCCTTCCACCACCAAGCATCCCCTTTTTGGAAAGTTCTTCAATTCACCAAAAAGGAATAGAAAAAAAAATAGTTGATCTAATAACTTAATAATTTACTCACCATTCTCTTCATTAGCACCGACATTCAAAGAGTTCAACCGAACAATTAATTTTGACTTTATCTCTTCATAGGTTAGTTTCATTGTCATGTGATTCTTCTAAAATTTAGGGAGAGGTTTCTCAATGTGTTTGATTGATGGGTCTGCTCAAATGGAAACTTACACTTTCTTATACAACTCTTCAAAGTTTCAGGTTCTATACATTTCTTAATATTGTAAGAAAATTATGATTGGCACTTTGGAATTTCAATATGAATAGCCACTAGACTAAGAATGACATTGTTTTGATTGTTTTGGTTCGTACAATCCAAGCATCTACTTTTGTCACTTGGGAGGAAATATGTTTCTGTGAAGAGCCTTTCTCCACCGTGCCTTTTTATAGCTCAACATTATCTTATAGATCTATTTTTTTGTGGCATAAGAGAGATTAAATACCTTTATCACGGGAAAAAACTACTTTTATCATGGTCAAATTGTGATGCCTTTTTAGACTCCCCACCGTCGAGATGATGGAACATCATTAAACTTGGTCAACAACTTAATTTTTAATGCTCTATTCCCATCGAGGTTTGAACTTGGCTCACTAACATGGAAACATTCCTTTTCAACCTCTAGAACACAACCCGATCGATATGCATGCACGCAAATTTTATACTTTAATGGAATTTCTTCTTAGGATGTGGAAGAAATACACGTTTTTATATGATGTATAAAAATATAGTCAATTTATGTATTACAATATTGTCAATTATTAATTTACAACTTGGTACACACACACACACACACACACACACATATGGATCGAGAGGAGTCTCCAATTATTCCTTGCAAATGCTCTAGGATATCTAATGAAAGCAGTAGAGGGACCCCTAGTTCGACATGGAACCTCATTCGTGCACGGGAAAATAGTGACACAAGGAAGTCTAGTGAAAAAAGGAGATCTAGTCAGTCTGGATGACGATCAAATTCATCTAGATCTAGTCAGGCTAGAGATCAAGGTACATGTATGTTTATAAGCACATGATAAATTGTGCACGAATATACGTTGAAATTGATATACGTAATTGAACTTGATAAAGTTATTTTCAAATGCATCATTTAGTAGATCACAAGAAAGAGCATCGTGAGAGAGTGCACATCCATTTTTAGGGGGTGCTCAATTTGATCCATTGCATCATGGATCATTGTGATCTTTTGATAATCATGATTATGGGGAAAACATTTATGGTGAGAACTTCATTGATGTATGTAAGAACCTTAGGCCAACATCCAATGGTTTTGTTGATTTCATGAGGAGACACATGCAATAGGTGATGGGCCCTGATAAATGGCCCAAAATAGAGAAAACAGTGTCAAAAGAGAAGGAAAAATCAATGTTCAATTTTAAGGAAGGACCAAAGAGACGAATGTTGAAGGTGTAATGTTTCAAGCACCCTCACATTGAAATCCATATTTATGATTGATTATTGGCAGCATATGGTAGACTTCCATGGAATGATGAGGTGCCATATTATTTTTCTAGATTCATTTATGCATATTTTTTTGAGAATATACACCCTGATTATATCGACCTACCATCCAAATATTATGGTGTTGGTAAAGGTAGAATGTATAATCGAAGAGGTGCATTTAGAGATCTAGTGTTGCCTAAACCTCCACCTCCCTTGGTATCTCATCCACCAAGGGTGGTTGCTCTATGTTCATAGATGGAGGCCACTTCACAAGTTGGTTAGAATGCAAGGGAGACAATAGTTGGGAATTTAAATTCAGATTTGTTTGGTATTGATGTTGGTTTGAATCGATAGAGAGCATGATCCAATGCCCGTGATAGTTTTCTGTATAATATATATGATGAGATAGATCACATGAGCCTCAACGAAGTATGGGCTTATGCAAAGTTTTGTCGCAATGGTTGGAAAGACTTAATTGGGCATGAGGAAGGGGGCATTGGATCAATATGTGTTACAATTGGTAAATGTTTCATGCATTCGATGACAATTCTTTTATTAGATTCACATCATCATAATTTTTGAACTATCACAAAATTTTTATGTTCATTAATTGCAATTCATTAGAATGTTAAATGAAACATCATTTACAATGGGATATTTTCCAAAGGTTCGCATCTCATAGGCATTGCATGTTTCAAAGTTTAAAACTATGATTTCAATTGTTAATCATTTAATTTGTATTCATTTAATTATTTAAAAATGCTCTATGTGTGTGTGTGTGTGTGTGTGTGTGTGTGTGTGTGAGAGAGAGAGAGAGAGA
>SNQJ01S0007313.1:97945-109041 GCA_010110895.2 Picea sitchensis | reverse complement strand
CTGCAGCTTTGAAACTTGCTCCTCAAATGAACAAGTGAGTGTGTGTCTAAATGAGGAGCTAGCCTCCTTATTTATACAATTCTGGCACGTGTGGAGGTGTCTTTTCACTGGCAGGGCCGACTTCTTCTTCTGTGTGGTTATAACCACCTTTAATATATTCTGGGGCCTCTTTAATATATTCTGGGGACGACTTCTTATTCTGCCTATTACAATTATGTTTTGACCAATCCCCAAAAGGGGATTTGGTCTTTTACAATAGCCGACATGATCAATCCGCAATAGAGGATTGATCTAATGAATAATACAACAATAATAATTAGAATACACTTTGTAGTTACATTGTTTCAACACCAGTACCCAGACCAAGAGGTATGTCCCAAGGAACCCATCAAGGAATATGTGCAATGGTACCGGTATGGATTGGGGTTTACTTCATGGGGTGGATGTCATTGATATGCAAGGCCATGTATAATAGTCATCATCATGAGCACCTTTGTAGAGGGAGCACTTAGGCAATGAGGTATCCTTTCCTTGCCACTGTGTCTTTCCAAACCCCTATTTGCCTTTTTCTTTATAGCTTTAACCTCTTTTGGTTGTTGACATTTGATTTGCTAAGTCCATTCATAAGATATGCATTCATTGCATAGGACTTGGGGTGATGGCCTCTTAGCGAAGGGGTAGAGCTCATGCTTCTTTCTTTTTCTTGGTTTTTTAATACTTTGTTTTTCTTGTTTGTTTCTTTGCCCCGCATTTTGAATTAGGGCTTTTGCTCTTTCTATATCATGTTTTATAAGGTTGCATCAGCCTCGAGCTTTCAATCCCCTTCTTATCATGGGATTATGAAGCACATACCTTTTTGGGATACATGTAACAACCAACCCAAAAGAAAGGACAACGGATAGGTGATAGATGGAATGTGTTATTCATGGTAAGGGATATGGATACATTACCCCCATTAAGCCCCCCCCAGTAGTACAACTTTGCCCAAGAGTGACAACACTTGACTAGAAAATGATAATGACCACCAAGGTGAGACAAGGAAAAAAGTATAACTCCTATGCATCATGATTCCTTATCCAAATCAACCCATGATCATCATTTCCATGCCTCCGGTATTAACATTATCGCTTGTATGAAGTGTCAAAACGATGTACACGAGTATGTAAATGCACCATGTCATCTGAGTGAGTTGAGTTGAGCATGTAATGGAAGGCATCTATGGGCAACTTTCTATGGAGAATCCATAATAATATGATTAGATCTATTGTCTGAAATGTGGATCATAGAGAAAAATTTATCCTCTAGTTACCCATGAGAGTGAGGGGGTAATAGGACACAAGGTGGAATCTCTAACACTTCTAAGCCCAGAATCAAGGTGAGATCATAAGCATGAAGCACAAGGCCAACACCTTGCCAAGGTTGGTTGGCACTTCCACAAACTTCCAGCATCCAAAGATCAATAAGGTTGATGTAGTGATTCTTTTCATCATGGGAATATGTCAAGCCAATGATCTCACTCATTGAATCATTAAGGAGAAGGGACTTTGAAGACGGCTCCATCTGGAATCTGCATGAATATTATTGACTTTCTAGGCCACTTTCAATCAAAGGTAACGAAGGAAAATAGGAAATCTCTTGACTCAAGGCTTGGCTTCATAGGATATAAGAAAAAGAATGGTTCACCTCCATGATAACCCCTTCACAACTTATCCTTTCATAAAGCCGTAACCAATTCTCGAGAAATATCTAAAGAAATCTAAAAGTAGTGAGATCTTTCTTTTACCAAGTTTTCCATACCAATCAAAAATCTCATCCTCAAGAACATCCAAGGACAATATAAACATATTCATCTTAATGTCTTCATGAATAATGTTGAGCTTCGAAATAACATCAATAAAGAATGTAATATGTAAAACAGGTCAGTCACTAAGTCCATAGAACCTTGGTATTTCTTCTCTCCAATCTTCATACTTATTTGGATACCCTTGGACTCCCGAGAAATCCAAAGGACCAAGTAAATCCTTTAATAACCACTCTACTTCATTTTCTTCAAGATTTAAATCATTGGATCCTTCGTCAACATCTTCTGAATTAAGCTCTTCATAAGGTCTAAGTTCAACCATCTCAATTCCATAGTCATCATCAGTATCATAAATGGGATCCCCTTAAAAATAAAAACAACTTGTATCCCATTTATGTCTTTTAATGTGGAAAAGATCATCAATGTTTCTAACACCAAGGTCATCATCCACTAATCCTTCTTCAAAGTCTACCCTTTTAAAATTATCAAAAGATGGATCATAAGGTTCAAAATTTTGATAAGGGGTATAATTCATCAAGTCATTACCTTCATGTGGATGGGAAAAACGAATTAGTTGTTCTCACCCTTTAGGTTTCCATCAAGGTTCTCATCATCAATAGACCCACAAGGTTGTTTTTGTTCTTCATGAAATGAAGGGGAAAACTATGGACCCTTCTACAAACTCCTCCCCTTCAAAATTATCTGAGGATGCATCAAAAAGTCCAATATTTTGGAAAGGGGTGTAAGTTACTAAATCATTATTCTCATGTGGAGGGGAAGCAAAGACTTCGTTGTTCTTCTCATCAAAACATGTCTTCCTAACTTCATCTTCAACTTCCCTTAATTCTTCTTCCTTGATGGATTCATGAAGTGTTTGTTGTTCTTCTCCGTCCATGTGTTCTTCATATACTTGGCCACCACTAAAGTTGCATTCTTCATGTGTTTGGTTTTCAATAGAGACTTGAGAAAGGCCTTCATCAACATGCCCCTCACTTGCTTGATTTTCAATGATGGATGCCTCTTCATCATATCTTTGATCCTCAATGGGGAATGCATTCTAATCTTCTTCTTGTTAAGTTTTGAGCTATTATTAGGTTTCTTTTCAATTTACTAGATAACAATAGCATAGGTAGGATCACTGAGAGAAACACAATCACAAGATACACAGCATTTATCCTGGGAATCCCTCATGGGGAAGAAAACCTAACAAAAACTTCCTTAATATAGATAACCAATACAATGCCAAGACAATAAACCAAAACAATAGAGAATATCCAACACTGAGCAATGTGCCTCTCTCTTCCTTCTTCTCCCAACTGCAGCTACCAAACTCGCGCACTTGATGAGTGAATGAGTGAGTGAACAATTGAGGCGCTAGCCTCCTTTATTTATACTAGCTGGCAGGTGTTGGAAAGGTGTCTCTTCACTAAGCAGGGCCGACATCTTAATTTGCATAATATAATTAGGGTTTGACCAATCCACAAAAGGGGATTTGGTCAATTACAATGCCCAACATGATCAATCCACAAAAGAGGATTGATCTATTTAATAATGACTCAATAATAAATAGAATACTCATTGCGGTTACAATATTTCAACACTTCCTTAGGAAGAAGCAACATGGCATGTTCAATAAATATTTCATATTTATTTTCTTCACGGTAGAGTTCCCAACATTTGAGGAATATCCTTAAGAAATCTGCAAATGTAATGTTAGGTTTCTCACCAAGGGTTTGGAACCACTTATTTGCCTTGTCTTCCAAAGTACATATATAGGTATGCATCCAAACATCTTCATAGATAATGTAAATTCATTCATAACCTTGATGAAAGAAACAATGTGTGAAAGAGATGACTAATGATACCCATGAAACAACTTAAGAGCGTCAAGCAATTCTTCACTAAAGTCTTCATGTGGAGCTCCCAGAATGTTTGAACAATCATGTGGAGCGCACATCCAATTCCAACCCTCTATTTTTTAATCCATACTTCGAATTTTTCAAATTTTCAAATTATACCTGATAAAAATGGGGTGGAGCCGCCAAGGTGAATAATCAATGCCATCACAATGTTGCTTGCTTCACCCTACAAACCACAAGTCTTTAAAATCTACAAGCGGAAAGGGCTTCTTCCCCTCAAGGGAGTCGTGAGATGAGTAAACTAGATAATTCTTGAATCCTACTCATCAAAAAGTCTTGAAGCTTAAACCTCTAATAACCAGGAAATGGACTTTATCCCCTGCAATGGCATCAAAATGTTGCTGCTCAAACTCTTGCTAGATGGAAAAGTCCTAACCACAAATGCGAGAGCCTAGAGGCAACTACTAAGCAAGCCACCCACTATCACCTCAGTGGCTTTGCCTCTCGCTTTAGACTAAGGAGAAAGGATTCCTAGCCTAGGGGGTGTCCCTAAAGGTTCAATCTAGCCAATTCATTATAGTGTGGGAGTGATCTTTGCTTAGATTGATGAGTAAACCAAACAAGTCAATTGGCAATCTTATGTGATCAAGAGTTGTGAAGCAATTCAAACTTGTCTTGAGATGCTCAATGTGTGACTTCCTTAGTGAGATATTTCAACCTTACAACACACCATAAAGTTGCATTTACACCAAGGAGAATGATATGCCCATGTAGCAATTACCCCATCAATAACATTCCATGAAACACATAAACATAGAAGTTCTTAATGCGTGTTTAGATGGTGTGTGTAAAAGGAACCATTAAGTGTACTTGCAAATGAATGTTAGATGCCACATTATTGCTCCAAGAGTGAATGAGAAATGTAGACTCGGAGATCAAACCATGTAACCATGAAAAAATTGGTGTAAGAGAGTATCCACGTGCTGTAAATAAATTTCAGAATGCAGAATTAAACTTGTAAAGTATCCAAAAATGTTAAACAGTGCTCAAAGACAGCATTGGCATCAATGAAGGTGTTGCAAGTAAAAATTATGTTCCTTGTATAATTAACCAGCAATGTTATTAGCAGTGCAAACCATGAAAAAATAGCACATCCCAATGATCAATCATATGAAGGATATAACAACAAGAATAGAGTGTTTAAGTGATTAATATGTGGGTTAATTCCTTGCTTTAGACTACTGATATGAAAGCTGTTATATGAGAGCTCAAAGAAACAAGATGTATCCACCAAATAGTACTAGAATCAATCCCTGAAGAGTTGTGTGATGTTGCAAGTGGGTGTATTCCTGAGGATTATGATTACTTGTATGAAATTACTCAAAATTAACACCATCCATAACATGTGAAGATTTGCCTTAATGAAATTACTTGYGAGTTATGCCATGAACATTATTCAAATCACGATAGTATCCATTTCCAGCAAATAAAATATGATGTGTGTTATGAGAGCAAGCTTAAAAATGAAATAGTAAAGCCACAGCCTGCTCTTAGAAGTACCAAATCTGTTTCGGACAGCAATAGAAGTAATTTTCAGATCTGGTTTTAAGACCTTTAAATGCAGAAAATAAACCAGCTAGCAATGAAATTAGAGAAAGAGCATAAATTATTGAAATGTTAAGGCTAGTGAAGCTTCGATTTAGCTCTTTTGGTGTGTCAACCATAGATCTATCTCAGATTTGAGTTATATGTATTAGATCTACTATAATTCCATGAACAAGTGATTCATTCCAGCAAATGTAAAATCATAAAAATGAGACCAAATCCTCAAATCGTTCCAACACTTCTTGCATCGATTTTGTCACTTTATGAAGTCTAATTACTAGATCCATTCAGATCATATGAAATTAACCCATTAGATCTAGTTATATTTCTCTTTAATGAAGTTATTGTTGTTAAAACAAGAGAAATATAGCAAATCGATTTAGAATATGACAATGAAAGGAAACAGTTTTGTATAAAATCCAAGTCTAACTAGCTAAATGTGAAATCATTAGCCTAATAAACTTGAAATTCGGCAATCTAATCTGAAAATGAATTCACTTAAGCCCTAGATTGCAAGACAAATAAAATGAAAAAAGGAAAATTTTAAAAGTTTTACAATGGGTGAGAAGGAAAATGAAAAAGACCAGTGTCTGACCTCCACTTGGGTTGTGGGGCCACACTTGGCCTCTCTTGAGGCTTTTTCCTTGTATCAAACTTTGGGATTCAAGGCAACCGTTAAGTGTACCCAATAAATTCCCCCAAGAAATACTTGGATGCTTCAAGTTTTCAATGGGGAGAAGAGTTCTTTCAAAGCTCTTCTAAGTAGCAAATGGGTAGCCCCTATTCCATCCTAGAGCAATAACTAGAATCAAGCAAAGATCTGCTAGACTCAATGCCCTAGATCTACAAAGTACAAATAAATGACTAAAGACTGCAAGAAATTACTAAGTAATTACCTCACAAGCTCCTTCGATTGTAGCAAGATACTCCTCCTATGGCCCTTTGCAAGCTCCTTTCATCCAAAAAACTTGTTACATGCAAACACTCTTGCTCGCCCTAGACAAGTAAAACCCTCAAGAATAAACCAAGATAGATAACAAATACAACCACAAGTGAGACAAATGTTCTCTCTTATTCTCCATCTAGTTACAAATGAAAATGAGCCATCCTTATATAGATAAGGCACCTCGTGAAACCATGGCTGAAAACCATGTGCAAATACAAAACCATGAGCTAATACAAGGTGCTCCAACTGTTGAACTGTCCTATAACTCGGTCACTGAAATTATTGTCAATAATTCTATTCAACCAGAAATTATATTTGCTGATATAAAATCTTAAATCGTGTAATTAACCTACAGCTGAGTTATAACAGCAAAAAATCACAGCAGAAGCATACAGTAAACCAAGCATATAAACACGTGGACACCAGATGTACCCTGGAAACCCCAGTGTGGGGAAAACCAGCTAAGAGGGGCTTTTATTGGGCATTCAGGAGAAAAAGTTACAGCAACAGAATTATCTGAAAATTCTTACAAATGTCCCAGCAAATTGCTCTCATTCCTCAGCAGAAAATTTGCCTAGCTGTTGGTTGTACGCTGTTCCTGGCCCTGTACAGCCTTGTCTGTATGGCCCATGTACTGCATGTACGGACTTGGCCCAGGTACAGCCTGCTTGCTGTTGCAGGTACGGCTTGCAAACAGCCCTATCAAGCTGAAAAAACTCAGCCTAAACTAGGCATCTTCCTCTCTATTTGCTGTTGTCTGGAATTGGACCCTCTTTGCTGACCAGTATGGCCCAAGATGGTCCTCTGTTGATTGCCCAAAGTTGGCCCTGAACATGCCCTCTTTGTCTCAGTTGCTCCCTCTTCTTCTCCTGCCCAAGCGCCCTCTTATTCTCACCTGCCCAAGCTCACAAATGAGAATGCATCCCTTCTCACCCTCAGCCCCTCTCTTTATCCTCCCATTAGCCACCTTTCTTGCCTTGAATTGTGTTCCAATTCAGCCTCCAATGCTTCTAGGAGGTGTGCCCCCCTTGGTTGGGCCCCACACTCCACTAACAAGTCTCATGAGGTGCGCCCCACTTGTCCTGGAACCCACAATCCACTCAAAGGCAAAAATTTGTTGATTGCCTAAGTCTAACTTAGGCTAAGATAAACAAGGCTTGTCTGGGTCTTTTAATGTGTCCATCAGCTAGCCTAGGACACATAGGCATAGTTGAGACACCCCCTGAGCTACAAAAACTAACACTCCCTCTTAGCGAGGGACATGTCTCCACCTAGATCAATCTTTGATCCCATCAAACCTGTTGTTCTTGTAGCTACTCCCTCTGAACAAGAAGACATCCCTGCTACTTCCGATGTACTCAGATCTCATGCCCTCCTCTACTCCTCCATCAATGTCAAGTCATACCAGCTGATTGTCTTGGATGAAGCCACTCGTCCACTAGACTCTGCCATTGACATTGATCGTTGATCCAGGATCCCCTTGGACCCAACTACATGTTGTCCCAACACCCTGTACATCATACCTTTCTTGATGCCAAGCCTCATTGTTGCATCCAAGGATGCTCCCTCTGACTGCATAAGCACCTGTCCATCCTCAAACATCACTGCATACCCCTTATCTCCTAGAGTTGACACAGAGAGAAAATTTACCCTCAACTCTAGTACATACATTACCTCATCCACCTCCAGAGAACCACCCGACTCTAGCTGAAATCTAACACATCCAACCCCCTTTACTGCATGCATGGTGTCGGCCCCACTACCCACATGCGAGTCTGAGCCCGTCTCTGAAACACTAAGGAACACCGACCTCATTCCCGTCATATGGCGAGATGATCCACTGTCCACGAACCATGCCCCACTATTCTCCAACTCAGCCAATCTGTTGTTGCTCGAAAGGGAGGCAACCAGAGAAAATTCCTCTTCGAATTTCTCCGCAAACTGATCTATCTCAGTAGATGTTGAGGCTGCCATCTCTGCCTCATTTTTCTTCTTCTTCTTCTTCTTGGGACACTGACTGGCATAGTCGCCAATCTTGTGACATGCAAAGCATTTCACTTTTCCCATGTCTCTGGAACCTCCTGCTCCACTACTCTTCTTCACATGAAGAGCCACATTCTCTTCCTCTTCACTCTTTGGCCGGCTAGCCTGATTGGCATCAAGTCTCAGCTCCTCTTGGGTGAAGTCATCCCATAATCGCTCCCAATCAGAGAGCTTCTCCCGAGCCACCATTCCACGGACAAAGACTTTCCACTGCTTGGTGAAGCCATCCAAGGTTGTCCTCACCAACTCAGTTTCATCCACTGTCTCTCCCACAACTGCCAATTCATCTCTGATCTGAGTGAACTTTGTGAGGTAAGTGACCACCAACTCTCCCTTGGTCATCTCCGTGCTTCTCAGCTTCTCTGTGAGCAGCATCTTCCTGCTTTGGTTGTCAGACTAGTACAACTTCACTAGGGCCTCCCACATGTCTTGCATTGTCTTCTTGTCGGACAGATGAGGAATAATGTGGTCTTTGACTCCATCCAAAATTATCCTCCCGGCCTTGACATCTTTCTTGTTGTGAGCTGCTGGTTGTACTGGATCAGCTGGGGCTGCCACTTTTCCTTCAGCAATTTCCAACAATCCATTCCAAGGTTGTTGAGAGCGAGGAGCGGAAGTAGGAAGCGAGAGCGGGAGCGGCAATTTTCAAAAATATCCAGGAGCGGGAGCAAGAGCGTTTCGGGAGCGTTTTTTATATAATACATAAAAATATATATACATTGATGCATATATATAAAAAAAACATGCAAAATGTCGAAGCAATTGCAAAAAACATGAAAACATAGATATAAGATCATTTAACTAATGGATTAGTGATGATCATTAAAGCATCAACCATTTAGTACACATATAACATCAATCATAAACATTTGTCATCAATAGATTGTAACATACTAACAGACAACATCAACAACAAAATGAAATAGACTCTAGAGCATCATATTCATTACCAAAGAGTTGTAAGATTCAATCAATAGTTCAAATTTCAAACTTCAAACTTCAAAGGTAAACGGTCATATAATGTTCATAACTTCATTGTTATAGAATAAGCCATAATAAAGAGTCAAGACAAAGTACTAAGTTCTAGAGACTACTTCTAAACAGGAAACAGAAAAAGAGATCTAGTATATAGTAGCAAGTACTAAGTACTATGCTCTAAGTTTTCCTCTTGCCACGAGAAACTTCTAGCTTCTTCTCCCGTGATCTTTGAAGAAGAGGAATAGGAGTAGGTGGAAGTTTTCATGGAACACAACCAGCAGCTGATGGCCCCCACGTGACAATGGACGTTGTGAAGATAAAGGCAAAATTGATGCATTTAGAACACTGCTAGTGGATGGGGATGGCATGTCTCCTCCAGGAATATGATCACCATCATATTCACCCAAAAGTTCTACTTCCAAGCATGGTTATGAGACTTTTTAAGGCAGGGAGCGTTTTTTCCCTGGGGAGCGCGCTCTCGAATAACGCTCCCAGAAGGGAGTGTGCTCCCTGAAAGCTCCCTTTGGGAGTGCGCTTCGAGAGTGGGAGCGAGGGAGGGGGGGGCTCTCCACCGCAGCTTAGGTCCATTCTCCAATAGCACTAAGCCAATACGCTCCCTCCGAGGACAGAAATTTGAGGCACCATCTAGCATGTCCTCAAACCTTAAGCCTGCACTGGCCATTTGAGTTTGTTGTTTTGTTTCCCACACACCTTCTGGTCACACGTCCCCCTTTGTCGATTCATTCCCTAGTCTGCAAAGCAAAGTCAACTTGGCTCCTTCTTGTACTCAGGAGCTGAGCTTTGATACCATGTTGAACTTTCCTATAACTCAGTCACTGAAATTATTGCCAATAATTCTACTTAACCGGAAATCATATTTTCTGATTTAAAATCTGAAATCATCCAATTAACCTACAGTTGAGTTATAACATCAGAAAATCACAACAGAAGCATACAGTAAACCAAGCATAAAAACACATGGACACTAGATGTACCCTGGAAACCCCAGTGTGGGGAAAACCAACTAAGAGGAGCTTTTATTGGGCATTCAGGAGAAAAATTTACAACAATAGAATTGTCTGAAAATTCTTACAAATTTCCCAACAAATTGCTCTCATTTCTCCGGAGAAAATTCACCCAGTTATTGGTTGTAAGGCCTAGTTGTTCCTGGCCTTGTACGGCCCAGGTACAGCCTGTACGGACTTGGCCCAGGTAAGGCCTGGTTGTTGTTGTTGGTACGGCCTGCAAACAGCCCTATCAACTTGAGATAACTCGGCCTAAACTCGACCTCTTCCTCTATGTTTTTTGTTGTCTGGAATTGGCCCCTCTTTACTGACCAGTATGGCCCAAGAATGGCCTATGGTGGCTGCCCAACATTGGCCCTGAACTTGCCCTCTCTACCTCAGTTGCTCCCTCTTCTTCTCCTACCCAAGCACCCTCTTCTTCTCACCTGCTCAACCTCACAAATGAGAATGCATCCCTTCTCACCCTCAGTCCCTCTCTTTATCCTCCCATCAGCCACCTTTCTTGCCTTGAATTGTGTTCCAATTCGGCCTCCAAGGCTTCTAGGAGGTACGCCCCCCTTGGTTGGGCCCCACACTCCACTAAAAAGCCTCATGAGGTGCACCCCACTTGTCCTAGGACCCACAATCCACTGAAAGGAAAAAGTTTATTGATTGCCTAAGTCTAACTTAGGCTAAGATAAACAAGGTTGATACGGGCCTTTTAATGTGTCCATCGGCTACCCTAGGACACATAGGCATAGTGGAGACACCTACCGAGCTACAAAAACTAACACTCCCTCTTAGCGAGGGAGGTGTCTCCACCTAGATCAATCTCTGATCCCATCAAATCTATTGCTATT
>SNQJ01S0007313.1:28015-45708 GCA_010110895.2 Picea sitchensis | reverse complement strand
AAGTGATTTATCCATCCTTATGGCTTCTCCAGCCACTGAAAGTCACTTCTCACCATCTTATCCTGTAGTGCTCTTCTTCCCGATTCCGATGAGCTATCACACTAAGAGGTTTCTCCAAGTAATATGCCCATTATGACCTTCTTGAATTTAATTAAGATATGACCCATAATAACTCAAAATTACGGAAATCGTCGGAATGCAACGAAACCAAAGCCAAGTTGTGCGGAATGGATCCTGATGATGAACGATGCAAGTCGGGTCCAAATAAACCCCTCAATATCTCTCGAACTCTCTGTCACCCCTATCTGGCTACTCGGGTAAGCATAACACTCTGAAATGTTGTAATGTTATAATGTCCCAAAATGGGGACATTACATGGTTCCATTTGGATGGACAAATGCACCAACTACCTTCATGTGCTTAATGAATGGAATATTTAGAAATTACTTGGATAGGTTTGTCATTGTATTCCTAAATGACATTCTTATTTATTCAAAGTCAAAGGGGGAGCATGAAAAGCACTCAAGGTTAGTACTACAAGTGCTAAGAGAGCAGCAATTGTATGCTAAGTTAAGAAAGAGTTCCTTTAATCAGAGACAGATTCATTACTTGGAACACATCATCTCTGAGGAAGGAATAGCAATATATCCAAAGAAAATTGAAGCTATTAGTGGATGGCCTACACTTAAGAACATAGTTGAGGTAAGGTCATTCATGGAGCTTGTTGGATACTACAAAAGATTCATAGGAAGGTTCTCCAAGATTGTTCATCCCATTACATGCTTACAGAAGAAGAAAATTAAATTTGAATGGACACCAAAATGTGAAGAAAGCTTCCAACCATTAAAAAAATTGCTTAATAGTGCACCCATTCTTAAGATTGTTAACTCAAATGAACATTTTATGGTATGTAGTAATGTACAGTTGTTTGCGAAGAAGGACTTAGTGTATTTCTTACTCAAAATGGGCATGTGATTTATTATTAATCCGAGAAGCTTAAGAAGCATGAAAAGATTGTTGACCCAAATGAAGATTTCGTGGTAGGCACAAATGCTTACAAAGAGGGACTTGGTAGAGTTCCTACAAAATGGGCATGTGATTTGTTATGAATCAAGGAAGCTTAAGGAGCATGAAATAATTATGTCACATGTGACTTAGAACTCACTGCAATAGTTCATGCTCTGAAGATGTGGAGACATTACTTGATGGGGAGAAAGTTCGAGTTAAGAACAAACCATGGTGATCTGAAATATTTATTTGAACAGCTGACTTTAAATGTCAGCCAAACAAGATGGTTGGAATTTCTCAGTAAATAAGACTTTGATATTAAACATATTAGAGGGAAGGAGAACAAGGTTGTTGGTGCACTCAACAAAAAAGTACATGTAATGCATGCTACAACCATTAGTATGTGCAAATCTAATTTGAGGAAAACAATTCTTGAGGTTATTACCTTAGATGAGCACTCTCTACAGATAAAAGAAGGCTTGTACCAAGAGAATGTACAGCAGCTCAGTTTATAAGTTGGAAGAGAATGGCATTCTTATGCATAAAAATAGAGTTTATGTCCCTAATTGTTATGAATTAAGGAAGCTTGTATTAAAATAAATGCATAATGTTCTATATGTTGGGCATTCTAATTATCAGAAGACAATTGCAGCAATAAGAAGTCAATATTTTTGGCCAGGAATGAAGAAGGATGTGGCTGATTATATAGCCAAGTGTATGGAATATCAAAGAGTAAAGGTTGGCACAGACATCCCAATGGATATGGGCTTGGATGATCATGAACCTCCAACCCAAGCTTGTTGACCAGATCATCTGCTATGAGATTGGCCTGTGAACCGAAATCGAATAGAGCATCTACCTTGGTCCTTTTGACCTAGATCTTAATATGGATGAGTTTTGTCATCTCCTTCTCTTCCTTATGATGAAAGATACTCAAATTCACCTCCTTCTGCACTGAAGTGCAGACAATATTCTCATCCACATCCAAGATGCTCTCTACCTAGTAGCACGAATCCTTGCCTATCAAGTTCTTCTTCTTGGCATCCTTCTTAAATTCTTTGGATTCAACTCTGGATGTAGCTTCCGACATTTGTCTTTGGTGTGACCATCAATATTGCATTGGTTGCAATGGTTGTTTGGATCCTTGCACTAATGTGTAGTGGTTGCGGTCTTCTTGTCATTCCCTTCCACTTCTTCTTCCCCTCCTTGGAAACTTCTTGGTGATCTTCCTATTTAGAACCACTTGGTTGTCCTTTCTTATGGCCTATGTTCTCCAAATACTATGCTTGCACACAAGCCTCATCAACAGTCCTTGGTTTGAAGAGCATCACTTGCTTTCGCAAATGACTATGTAGATCCCCCAAATACTTGAGGAGTACATATGGGTTCTTAGGAGAGATACCCAACACATTCGCCATCTTCTTGAATTCGGTGGTGTACTCTTGCACACTCTGCCCTTGCCTCTGCCTGAAGTGATGTCAATGGATCTATTGGTCCTTTAATAACCAATAGGGTAGAACTGGGACTTGTTGAGGGTTTCAAAATCCTCCCACTTAGTTACTAGTGGATCACCATCCAACCTAAGTGTCTTTGTGTGGCTTTCCCACCAATATAGTGCATGGGCCTCTAGTTTTAGTCGGGCAAATTAAATTTTTTGCTCTTCATCTATATTATGGACATTGAAATACACTTCTAACTGTTGCAACCAATGATTCAACTTAACACATCGATCTCACCTTGATAGGGTTTGATGTCCACTTTTGCTTCCATTTTGAATAGAGGTGTGAAGGAGTGATGGCACTAGAACTTGGTTGCTCTTTCTCGGGCCCCTTTTTCAACTCATTTTCTAGGTCTTCACTATCTGCTAATTTCTCATCCAATCCAGCTTCTCAGTTAGAGCCAGCAACCTCCCCGAAAGGTCCAAACTTGTTCGCTAAATCCGCCATGAGGAGAGCCATGTTTTGAGAGATATCAGCAACTTGCTCTTCCAACCTCAAAAATCCCTCTTTCGCTGCATCCTGAGGGTTGTTATGAACATACTCATCCACCATGGCTAGGGTTCTACGACTTCCTTCTTAAGCCAACTCCTCGATCCTACAACTTTCTACAAATACCCCAAAGAAAATTGTTCTGATACCAATATGATCTGTAAACTATCGTGGATATTCCAATGCAACAATTCGTCACAACAAATCTTATAATATTATGAAATCTTAGACTATGCAATTTATTTCCTTAGATCCAAGATTAATTATTACTAGCTTATTGCTCAGATTTATGAATTGAATAAGAACATGCAAATACACACACCATCCATGCAATTCAACATAATATGTATCCTGCGAAACCCAGTACGGGAGAAAACCCAATTAGAAGGTGAGGCCTATGCTCTGCTCTCTTTTCTTTGGTTATGAAAATGTAAGTACAAAGAAAGGGACACTCACTATGGAGTTGCCTATGGCTCTGTGGCCTGAATGGCTACTATAGACTCTTCTTCCTCCGACTGTTATGCTCTCAAATCCCACTCCTTGGATGCTCTACTCAACTATGGAACAAGTACAATACAAAAGAATGGGACCCCTTCTCTTCCTAGTGGCTTTGCATTTAACAAGGCCGAATAACCATCTAGGGTTAGGGTTTTTGCATCCTCAACCCTCAATTAGTGATAAGGTTTTGGACCTTCTAGAATCTTCTTGAAAATCTACATGTGGCTAGCCCCACATGTGTGAGTAATGGGGGGCGACATGGCATCCACTTGTACCATGGTGGTCAACAAGGTAGGTCAACTTGCGAGAGGCATAACTTCCGCATACGAGCTCCAATTGAGGCAATTTTTGCATCATTGGAAAGGTCTCAATGTAGAACATCATCAAGTGGTTGGGAGCTATGCTCACAAAGTTTTGACCCCAAAAATGCTATTTGATGCCTCAAATGGCTCTAGAAGGTTCCAGATCCCAAATCTCCAAACTGGGACTTACTACTAAAATGGGCCCTGTAAGACAATTCCTCCAATTTTTCCACCCAAAAAGTACTAATATAGATGACAAATTATATGATGATCCACTCCAGATCACTTGTGGATTGGTGACGCGAAGATCTTTAGGAGCTACATTTTGTTTCATTTTTCTTTTATCTTATAAGACTATCATTTATAGATATGAAACTAATTTGCTCCTTTGTTTTGAAGAGGATGCCAGATGTAAATTATAGTGCATGGGACTTATTCTACATAATTAATGAAATCTTGTTTTTTTTCAAATTAATAAATTCTTGTCGGTTACATATGTCTTTCTTGTATCTTCCTCTTTCTTTTGTTTTCACTCCCAAATATAAACAATGGTTGAATTCATGTTTAATTCATTGGGTCTCTAATAATGTTATTGTACATATGATGGTTACTTTCTGCACACTAATTTGATGTGAGCACTTCCTTTTCATTGTCCATTTGGAAGAAATGTTTGTAGCATTTTATTTCCTACAATTCCCTTCAGTTTCAGCATCTATTCTTTTCCAGTGAGCTGAATGATACACCTTTCATGTTTCCATGACATGGCTCATATGTGTGCTAAGCAAAGAATAAGGGTATGTTTAGTGTCATTATTTTCCAATCACAAGAGGGTTTTCAGTGCATACAGTTCCACTTTTATTTAGGCCATAACTCTAAGGGAACACCACTCTTTCAAAACGAAGGAAGAGATTCTCATATAATCTAGTCGGAGCTGTTAATTTTGTTGTTGGACAAGGGTCAAGCATTAAACCAGCAAGCTCATAAACAACATGTTGACAACTACATAAAACAACTGCAGATGTCAGCTGGATATGAAACAAGCTCGTCAAGTTGCAGTAAACGCATCCTCATGAATAAGACCACTGACCAAGTTCTTCTCTGATCATCACACAACCCATCAATTTTCCCACAGTAATCAATTTAATTGTTTTTCTGCTACTTTGCTACTCTGGAGAACTGTGTTCTTTCTTTGTTTTCTAAGAACAACATTTGGATAATGACATTTAATGTGCTCCATTTGTGAGCTGTCAAGGTTGTTGGGACTTTCACTTATGCAATTTTCTACCAAAGCCTGCTCAAATATAAATCATCTTTACAACGCAACGAGTATTCCAATTTGTTGCTAGGCCACAGTCCAAAGGAGTACAAGGACTTTCAATTATGTAATTCTCTACCAAAGCCTGCCCAAACCTAAATAAGGATACTGATAAGCCAGTTCAAACATAAATAATCTTTACAACGAGTATTCCACCTTGCTGCTGGACCACAATCCAAAGGAGTGCAAAGACTTTAACTTTCTATAAAAGCCTGGCCAGACCTAAACATCCTTACAATGAGTGCTCCAACTTGCTGCTAGACCACAGCCCAAACGAGTACAAAATTATATTATTTTATTGTTTCTCAAAACTTTGGAATATTCTGACTCTCAATTATGATTTTTCTAATATCTGAATCTAAAGGAACAAGAAAAAAGTGATTTCACCACTGAATTAACAAACCATTTCATAAACATGAAAATTCGAGGATATCGAAATTTTGACTCAATGTTCCAAAAACTAACCCTGACATATATAATACAAAAAAACCTGGAGTCCATTGCTTAAACATCTTAATACATAAATTTGAAGATGAGCATACCCTTCAGAAAATTAATAAAATGGAAGGAAAAAACAGAAACGATAAAAGTGATACAGTACCTTGGCTCCCTCCAAAATCACCTCCGGATGGAATTCATGGGCATTGGCTAAACAGGGTTTCCCGTTTCTTGTTATGGGATCAACCAGCACTTAAAATTTCGTTATTAAACAATAAGCTCCTGGTGTGCGGGAATTCGTCCGATGTAAAAACCGAACCAAAGCGATGGCTTTCGAAGAGACACGTTATTGTATAAGAGAAAAAACCATATAACAGTGATAGCCCTGACGTGAATACCATGGATTCTTTGAGGTTTCAATCACAATTTGTGGTTATAATTCTTCACTCTGATCATTAATTTTTTATTGGAAAATTTAAAAATTAATTAAATTTTAGATTTATATAAATTTAAATATATGATATGAAATTGTAATAAAATTATTAATATAAAGATTTTATATAACATAATTTTATTTATTGAAATTATTTTTTCACTGTTTTAATTTTAGAAAATAAAAAAATTGTTATTAAAATCAAAGTCAATTCGTTATGATTTTAAATGAATATAATTTTTTTTATTAATAATAAAAGAAGCAATTTTATTAAATTAATTATATTTTTTGGTTTTTTTAAATTATATTGATTTGTATTTTTATTTACATCATATTTAAATAAAAAATTATATTTTAAAAATATATATTTTGTTTTTTCTTTATGTGTACAATAAATTTCTAAAAATATTTAATAATTAGTATCATTCTTTTTATTGGTTGAAAAAGTCTTATTGATTTGTGGGGACATTAAAGAGCGATGTGTTATCATCGTCATTTATAGTAATATTTGTAAAGGTAATTTGTGGAAATATATAAGTATTATAGTAATGTTTTTCCTATCAAACTTATTTCCTTGTTAATATGATGCATTTTTTTTTTTTTAGGAAAATAAGTTTATTGATAATGTTTTGTATTGGAAGAAGATTATTAGTTACTAACAATAGAAGAAGAATATTACATGGGGATGCGATAGGGTTCTTGAGACTAGGGTTTTCATGCAGCTCCTCCCACGCAATCTTGTGCAGGTCGTCATGGCCCTCTCTGAAGGGGGATCCCCCCTGGCTCCTCGTCCTCGGATTTCCATGCCTTCCATGCTCTGATCTCCTCCTATGCAAAGGTTCACAAGGCAGCTCCATCTTGATTCGTCAAAAAATCGGAAGAAATCCCAAAGGTGGTTGTGCATATTGCTTTGGCTCGCTCGCTAGCTCTTAGACTGGCTAACAACGGACTAATAGGGTAGTTCACAGGACTGTGGCCCTCCCCCAAAGCATCACTGGTTGGAACTAAACTAGCGAAAATTGATCCAGGGATAGATGTCTGCGGCGTTTTGCGGTAAGGGCTTCTTCGCTTTCTTATTCGAAAAAATAGGATAGGGATCTAATTTTCCGAAGCGGCCCATATTTCATGGGTGCAAAAGGAATGTATCTCAATAAATGGACCCCAAACTTCAACCCAGAAAACGATATCCCTTCAGCAGTCCCTGTTTGGGTAAGATTGTCGTTCCTTCCTCTACACTGTTGGAATGATGAAACCCTAAGAAATATCGGCAACTCACTGGGGAAATATATCAATCGTGTTGAACCACGAGAAGGGCTTCAAGCTTGTGCCAGACTTTGTGTGGAGGTGAATCTGGAAAAAGGTCTCCCATAAGCAATCCAGTTGAATCTAGATAATTGGTCTTATGTTTAACAGGTAGATTACAAGCAAATTCCCTTCAAATGTAAATCATGCAAATTCCCTTCAAATGTAAATCATGCCACGAATATGGACATTTTGCAAAAAACTGCCCTCAAACCAAGGAAACCCAGGAGCAAGATCTGAAACAAGATCAATGGCAACAATCGAAAAGGAAAAAAACTACTGGGAAAACATCCATGAACCCTCCACAAGGACAAGGAGAAAAATCTTCAGGCTCGAGAGAAAGGCCCCCAAGCTCCCCCATAAAGGAGAATCAAGTCAGAATCGGTATGTTGGACTATCAACAGAAGGTAACATAGAAGACCTCAAGGACCACCAAGAAGAAAATGGAAAAATAAAAGACAAGAAGAAATAGAAGAGTAAATCAGAAAAGGAAAAGGAAAAGGAAAAGAAATATCGATAACAAGTGGGGAAACCACAGCAAAATCTCCTCCAAATCTTCCCCCAGAGCTCTGAGTTTTTTCAGAAGATGAAAGACTGGACACTTCTGACAATGACACAGAACTAGAGACCACCCAACTAGCTACAACAAAAAAACTAGGAAGAAACTCTCATAGAAACAAAAGAAAATCGACTGCAGAAAGAGAGAAGGAGTTAGGCATCTAAAAAACTATAGAGGAAGCACTAAAAAAAGAGGGCAAATCCGGGAAAAATAAGTCAACCCATCATAAGGGAGCAACATCTCGGCCCTCTAAAGGGGGGCGGGGGAGGCAAAACCCTCTGATAAATGATGAAAGTTGTCTCCTGGAACTGTAGAGGTCTAGGGAGCAAGGATAAAAAAAAAAAGTTCGAAAATTAATAAAAACAGAAAATCATTCAATCCTTCTACTCCATGAGACAAAAATGAGGGACCTAGAAACCCTCCAAGAAATGCAAAAAATATGGAAAAAAGGGGAAGGAAAAGCAATCAATTCCAGAGGATCCTCGGGAGAAATAGGCACAATTTGGAATGCGGAAGAATTCAAGCTAGAGGAGGAGTTGCAGTCCCAGTTCTGGTTGAAGGTATCTCTAACTAAGAAGCCACGGGTATGCTCTACTCAATCATAAATGTTTATATGCCAAATAATTATCTGGAAAAAGTTGAATGTTGGTGATCCCTTCAGGGTCTGGCTAACGAAACCCCCCAAAAAAATTTGATTATTGTCAGGGACTTCAACACCACAAGAGGATTAAAAGAAAAACGGGGGGGTTCTATTGTGAGGGACCAATTCAAGGGAAAAATGGACGATCTAATCTCGGATCTAGACCTCTTCGATGTTCCCCCCTCTAAAGGATTGTATACTTGGAATAACATAAGAGCAGGACCAGGTCACATTGTGGCTAGGCTTGATCGGTTTTTAATAAGCAGCTCTTTCCTTGCTCACCTAGACAAAGCCAGATCTTTGATCCTCCCGTGGGCAGGATCGGATCATCGACCTATCTCTTTACTGTTTGAACCACATAAAAAATGGGGCCCTATCCCCTTTGTATGGATTGATCGGATTTCCTCCCCTCTAACTCACAAGCTTGGAATCAATGGATCATAGGTTCTCCAATTTTCATCTAGGAGCAAAAGTTGAAGTTGGTGAAAGGACTCCTCAAAACTTGGGCAAAAACCTTTTTGATCTCGATCAAGAACAAGGTTAAAGAAAAAAAGCTTCAGCTAGAAAAGATTCAAGGTGAAATGGAGACAAAAGAAGTCCAACAAAGCCATATAACGTCTGAGCAAAAAATTCATAAAGAGTACATTCAAGCGCTAAACGAAGAAGAAATCATCTGGAGACTAAAATCCAAAACTCTATGGTTGAAAGCAAGGGACCAAAATACCTCCTTCTTCCACAGGCAATCAAAAGTCGGACTTTGGTCAAATCAAAACTCTGGAAGGAGAAATCATAAAGGAGTTCGACTGAATCAAACAACAAACTTCCATCCATTTTCTTAAGCTCTACACCACAAATAGAAGATCAGAGGAAGTCCTCGTTGACTCTCTCCTCTGCCATATCCCAAGCAAAATTTCGGATGAAGACAATCTTAAACTCAACCGACAAAGTGAAGAAGCAGAAATCCTAAAAGCAATCAACCAATTTAGCGAGGATAAAGCTCTGGGGCCGGATGGTTTCACCCTTCATTTCTACAAAAAAATTGGCACAAAATCAAGAAGGATTTCATCAAAATGATAAGATTCGTGCATAAATAAATAAAAAATGGGAGGAGACACCAAATCCTCCTTCTTAGCACTCATGCCAAAAGAACATGGTGTGTCTACCCTAGATAGATTTAGACCTATTTCTCTTTGTAATACCTCTTATAAAATCATGGCCAAAATCATCGCTAACAGGTTGAATCCTTTTCTCAGATCTCTAAGTCTTCCTAATCAAGGAGGATTTGTGGCAAGCAGACAAATATGGGACAAGTTTATTCTAGTGCAAGAAGCAATCCACTCTAACAACTCTCAGGGGGGAATCAGGTATGGCAACTAAATTCGATATGAAAAATGCATTTGATAGAGTAGAACGTGATTTTATTTTCAAAGTTATGAAGAAATTTAGGTTCAATCAAGAGTTTTTATCCTGGACGGGAGCCTTTATTACGTCCCCTTGGATCGCCCCCCTCTTAAATGGAAGACCAACTCCCTTTTTTAGGGCCTCCAGAGGACTAAGGCAAGGTTTCCCGCTCTCCCCTCTTCTGTATGTGATCATGGCAGAGACTCTCAATTGAACGCTAGAGTGGGAAAGCATCAACGAAACAATTCCAGGAATCAAAATAGCTCACGGTGTAAAACGTATCAATCATTCACAATTTGATGATGATACGATTCTCTTGAGTGGAGCTTCAAATATTATGGCAAGAAGAATAAACCAAGTCCTGGACACCTTTCTCTTTGTTTCGGGTGGTCTCCTGAACAAGGAAAAATGTCAAATCTATATGTGGAATGTTTCAGCTAATATTAGAGTTGGGATCGCTCAAATTCTGGGCTTTGGCATCTCAAGTGATTGGAAAACTTTCAAATACCTTGGACTACCCATGCGCTTAAAATCACTCCCTGGTGAGTATCGACACCTCTTTCTTCAAAAAGTCGGGGATAAGATGGAGTCATCGAGGTCAAGGTGGCTCAATCCAGTGGGGAGGGTGGTCCTGATAAAATCAGTTCTATCTGCCCTTCCCCTCTTCCAATTTTCCTCCCTCCTGGCCCCAAAGGGAGTTCTGAAAGACATGGCCCAGCTCATTCGCAAATTCCTGTGGCAAGGGGGAAAATCCAACTCCAAAAAAAATCATCTAATGAACTGGGATACACTAACCTCACCCAAAAAAAGTGGGGGACTGGGAATCAGAGATCCTGAAGTGACAAATATAGCAATGGGAGCCAAGCTTCTCTAGAGGATAATATCGAGAAGAAAGGAATGGTAGAAAATGGCTATAACAAAAAAATATAGGTTGGGGGAGAGAAAAAGATGCATGGACAATACGCCTGACTCCCAACCTAGATCACAAATCTGGAAACTCATAAGAGCCGCAATCCCCTTCTTTAAGGAGCATCTCTCGTGGATCCCTGGAAATGGAAAATTGATCAGGTTGTGGCAAGATTCGATTTTGGGAGCTGATATCACCTCCCGAGGGGCAAAAATTGGGGACCTGGAAAGGTGGTTGATTGCTGAGCAAAAACTCACTCTCTTCGATATCTCAATATGGAACGAAAATGGTAGCTAGAAGGAGTGGATTCTCGGAGACGTCCCCACTTACATGTACAATCAAGCTCAAGTTTTGTTTTCATTACTCAACGGAGCAACTCTTATTCTCAGAGATATTCCAGACAGTCGTGGCTGGGTAACATATGGGTATTCAGTTAAAGAAGGATACAACACTCTTCTCTCTTCTTTAAGGGTGATCCAACCTTCAACAAAATGGAAAAATATTTGGAGCCAAGACGCTCTGCCCAAAATAAACATCTTCATTTGGTCCTTAGCACATGGAAAAATTCTAATGGGCGAAAACCTGATGAAAAGAGGTTTCCACAGTCCCTTCATCTATCCTCTTTGTCAAAATAGTTAAGATATTATCCAACACCTCTTTTGGGACTGCCCCTTCTCGACAACAATCTAGATTGTTGCTTATGGAGATCATACTCATCAAATAATATGGCCCTCACATTTAAAACCCTGCTTGGGAAATTGGGAAAAATACTACCAGGGCACCTTTCGGGGAAAACCAATTTTCAAAAGATTGTGGACGTCTCTCCCCAATTACATCTGTTGGCAGATCTGGCTAGCAAGAAATAAACAAATTTTCCAGGGAAAAAGTTCACATCCCCAAAGTGTCATTGGCAAGGCCAAAACGCTTCTATCAAAGGTTATGAGCATTAAATCTCTGAACATAGAAGACCTGTCCAATTGGATGATCCCAGAGAAGGCTTGGATCACAAGCTTCAACCTTCACTCTGGAAAAAAATCTCACTTAGTGCAAAGATTGATGACTGGATCCAAAATCAACCAGACCACACACTCTGTTTTGATGGCGCTTCAAAGGGAAACCTAGGGAAGGTGGGTGCGGGGGGGGGTCGAGGAAAAAGAATATTAAATTACTACTGGAATTTCGAAAAAGACACCAATAATAAAGTAGAGTCTTTTGCATTACTTAAAGAACTCCAACTAGCAAAGCTCCAACAAATTTCCAATCTGAATGTTATAGGAGACTCCAAGACAATCATAAGGATGATGAACCAGGGAACCAAGTCAAAAAATTTGAGCCTAAAAAGAATTATTGATAGAATTTGTGTAGCCTCAAGGACCCTCAAGCCAAAATTCTTTAACATTTTGAGAGAAAATAACGCGGCAACAGACAAATTGGCGAACGAGGCCATAGGAAGACCTCCTGGAACCTTAGGGGTGGAGGGTATTGAAGTCTTAGCCCCCCCAGTCTAATGCTCTGTCACATGACCAGGAGCCAGCGCACAAAGGCTAAAGGAGGAACCACTTGGAGCTCCAACGCGAGATGGGAAAGGTGGAGGAAACAGGTGGCAGGTGTAAAGTCGATGACTCACCAGCCAAGAACGGTCTGGGTTAATAATATTTACGACGGCCTCATTATGGTTTCGGGTGGTCAGTCTATCCGTTCAGTTGAGCTCGTGGGTAATCAAAGGATGAAGGATCTCATGCAGATGGATCATGCGTGTAGAAACCCAGACGCGCAGACGATTAGCCAGGATGACGCTAGGTTCAGACTTAGGCTCGCAGATGTGAAGGCTCCAAGTACAACACACCAGGTAGAGTTTGTGACTTATCTGTTTGACACGAATTCGACATTGATCGTCGCATGGGGAAATCTAGTTCAACATTCGTTCTTGCTGGGGAGAATTTTATATGTGTCTTTGGTAAGCCATTCTCACCCTGGGCTCCCTTTCAATTGCATAGGCTATCCATTGTTGTTTGTTTCTTAGTGAATTTCTACCCAGAGACTTCGGGCTCCCCCTCGATATTCCTTGTCTCGTCCACCGCCTCGCCCTCCGACTTTTCATTGCTTCACCCAGGTCTTTGCTCCGCGACCTTTGTTGGAACCTGCTCCTTCCAACAAAATCCCAATTCACAGGAAGCCAAATTCTCTGCAGCATTGCATCCCCCGTAGCAGCATGGAAAATATCCAGAGAAATCAAAGCGCACTAGAGTTCATGCACTTGCAGGGTGTCAAGAGTTTACTAGTTGGTTATATTCAACCAGACCCTAAGGTGGAATGTGTGGGCTACCAAAGGACATGAATTCAGATGGGAGCGCTCAACTCCACTTTAACCTTTGAACTTAAAACCCTCTCTCAGCAAAGACATCTAATTGAAAGGTTGCAAGATGAAATTTATGCTCAGAAGAGTCAAATTGAAGAGCAACGCGACAGTTTGGAGATAATGCAGAGTCGATTGGATCAGATGGAACGAAATCATCAACAACCCAGTACACCAACAAGCACCCATGGAGACTTCAAGAACGTAACTTCAGCCATAGTCAACCAAATCCTGGACCTCAACGAGCCCTGTCCATAATCAATTTGGGAGCAACAGGGACATTCAAAGATCAAAATGGAACCGGGTAGTTGAGTTTTTGTAAAATTCAGATATCATGTTTTGTTTTACGTTATATATTAACGAAGTTTACTATAGATTGTATTCTTCGAAATACAATAGATGTGGTATAGTTAGGGAAGGTGGAAACTCAATGATCACAAATTTTGTATTGGCATTTCCAAGCTTCAAAGCTTCTATTTTGTGAAGGTCTCTCATGGCCCTTTTTTTGTACTACAGTGGATTTATCCACACTTTTTAATATATATTTCCCAGTTCTTGTTAAAAAAAAAAATGTTTTGTATTGGAAGAGTGTTTTGTTTTTATTTACATGTATTGTAACATCCTTGTTTTTAATTTCTAGTTTAGTGATGTGTAATGTAAATATAATGTATGGTCGCAGCCCCGATTATGTAATATGTAAACATTATATAATGTAATAATAAAATAAATGTAATGTCGRTTGTGAATGGACACAGAYRGACTCATGGGAGCTAAKTTTCCACAAGAGAGGGGGGTCCAAGGGGTTCAAGGGGGAAATATTCATGGGTATTAATCCCAACCCACTTTTCTAAAATTATTATTYTGTATAAACCTTGTAGTTTTCTTTGAGTGTRTCAAAGCCTCAATCATTAAACAAATGTAAGAGGGTGGTTGTGAAAAGTCACTTCACATAGTTATTGAGAGCATGGCATTGAGTACAATCAACAATGGRGAATGTGRCAGTCAACTTACATGGGTCAAAGGGAATTTGAATGGGTATTGTGACCAATTTTTACACGCAGTTTTTGGGATATGAAGGGRGAGMTGAGTATTGGAGCTTGAAGGCGGCCATAGTGGTATTTGAGAGCAGCTTATTGGAGTTGTAATTGCATGAAGAAGCAGGTTGTTAGGCATGTAGAATGACATTTTTGTGTGAGAAATTACCCTAGAGAAATGAGCTTGTTGTTGTGAGTTTTCCTATGGAAATTAGCATCCTTGGAGTCCCCGACAATAGATATTCCTGGCTAATCTTTATTGGAGACCTGGAAGGAAGTGGGAAGGCCTGAGGGATTGCATACAAAGAAGGGGGATCTCATTCCTTGGGTTGTGCAGGTTGAGGGGAAGAGAGTTGGAGGATTGGGAAAGTTGCAGGGAAAATCAGTTTGTTGTGGGTAATGTTGGGTTGTGAGTGGACAATAGAGACACCTTGTCTTGTGAATTTGTAGCCCTGGCTCGAGGGTGATTTGTTGTTGAGATTTTGAGCAACAAATCTACAATTGAGAGGAACGTTCGTCCTCTGCACTAGTTGCACGTCTGTTGATAAAAGATAAGTGTTTTTATCTCTATTTCATTGTTTTAATTATGGGTTTTAATTGTTGTGTGTATACTCTAAGTTTGAGCAATTATATCATGTTGTGTAAATGTTAAATTTAGTTGCATTCATGTTTTAAAAAGTGTTGTTAGATGCATAGACGTTTTTGCATCACTACATGCATTTTTATTTGGTGATATCAAAAAATATATATGGGTTTAGTAGTGGGGGCATTATAGAGTGGTATCATAGCTCTAGTTGCAACAACAAGCCTACTACAACAAAGCAAAGTTTAACTTATGTGTAGATTTGGGTAAAAATCCATTTTGTCCAACTTACAAAATTGGGGTCAAGCCCCAAGTTTTTTATTGTGTGTGTGTGTGTGTGTGTTATGGTTGTTTATGGGGGTTGATTTGGCCTCTAGATGGATGATTTTGGCTCAGATGGTCAAGTCAAGCATTTTTGTAATGGTCCCGACAATCACGAGCTCCAAAACGCAAAAATGGGCTAAGTGTCGAAAGTTTCCAAGTCGTTGATATAGTGTGTGTCAGAGAAGGAAGATCTTTAGTAGTCGTTGATACAGTGTGTCAGCGAAGAAAGATATTTTGGATCCACTGATAAAGGAGTGTTTCAGTGAAGAAAGTAAATCTTGTGTCGATACATCGGTGAAGAAAGCAAATCTTGCATTGAAATATCAGTGAAGAAAGTGAATCTTGCCCCAAAACATTGTCAAAGAAAGTAAATCTTGCGCCGAAATCTCAACAAAGAAAGCAAAACTTGCACCGAAATATTGACAAAGAAAGTAAATCTTGCACCAGAACGTCGGCGAAGAAAGTGAATCTTGTGCCAAAACATTCGCGAAGAAAGTGAATCTTGCACCAAAATGTAGGCGAAGAAAGATATTCCCAAGTTGTTGATACATTGGCAAAGAAAGAAGATCTTTTGTCGATACATCGACAAAGAAAGATCTTCCCAAATCGTTGAAACATCGATGAGGAAAGCAGATCTTGCATCGAAACATCGACGAGAAAAATAAATTCTGGTGCCGAAACGTCGATGAAGAATGTGTTTTTGGCACCGAGACGTCAATAAGGGGAAAAGATAAGAAATCATCGATAAAGAAGAGAAAGAGGAGAAAAAGGAGGAAAAAAGAGAAAATAGAAAAGTTTTCAAAAAAGTTTGGAGCCAAAAACTTGTGTTGGCCATAACATGAGCATAAAAGCTCAGATTTAGGTGAAATTTAAGGGGTATGTCCGCAGGGACGAGGGATACAAGAGTGTTAGTGAGAGCCACTAGCTAATTCTACTTCAATTTTCCAAAAAACGCAAATTAGAGGGCTTCAAATATTAGGTTCATGCTCAATGATTGTGACCCATATTAAGGTGAAATTTTTATAGATAACTCGAAAAACAAGCATGAAGATACCCATTTGGGATCCTGGCAAAATTCAAAATGGTTTGGGGTGGAGATGCCGAAACAAGGCAAAATACACTATTCCCAGACACTTTTGGGGGATTTTTGAAATCTTCAGGAGAAGAAAAGAGACACCAAATCAACAATCCAAAAAAAAAAATTAAGTTGATATTTTACCTACTTATCAATCCGAACAACTTTGTCTTGAAAGGGTTTTTTCCAATTTTGCTTCGTTTGGGAGATAGTCATTTTCGGCTAAAAATTCCAAGTCTAGAGGAAATGCAAAAGGACAAAATTACCAAATCTAGATTGATGTAAAAGTTGGATAGAGCATCAAAACCCAAATATGAGATTTGTTGTGCATTCACAATCGGGGATACTATCAACACCCAATATAAAAATTTCCCAGTTCTCCCAAGATTTTCTTGTACAAGAGGAAGAAATTAGTCTTTGAGATTTTTGGTACTAGTGAAACAAGTGAAAAAAGAGGTGAAACTGTTGATTTCAGAGAGCCATAACTTTTAGCTCAAAAATCAGATTGAGACATAAGTACAATCATCATAAAGATAATTCATAAGAGAATATATTTGAAAGCTTGAAATTTTGATTAGTTTATCAGTGTTCTTCGAAAAATCAAGGAAAAGGGGGTTTGTAGCTTAAATTAATGACAATTTTATAATATGTTTAACTATAATAAGTAATTGTTGCATGCACATTTCTTGCAGAAATAGAGGTACGGGTAAATGGATTCGGTTCCTATGTGAGGACTAGAGATATGGATGGTGGCCAATGATCTTACAGACATGAGGATGAGATTGAAGGTTTATATGTCAACATGGGAAATGTAGAGACCGAGTCCAATGGACGAAGAAGCAAGGTGGAGCCAGTGGAGTTGGTTGAGACTATGAGAAGCTTGCAAAAATAATTGTAGAGATATAGAGTAGACAATAAAAAGATAATGAGAGCTTAGGATGAGATGCTACAAAGTCTGAATATTTTGTAGAGACAAGTCAATAAAGATTATAACACAAAGCAAGCAGCAAGTGCAAGGCAAGTAGAAGCATCCAGATCTCATGATAGGATAGTTGATCATAGGGGATATAGAAAATCAAGGAGTGTTAGCAGACATCATCATCATTCACAAGGACACTCGACCAGAAGAGCACATGCACGTTTAGGGTCAGAGAGAAGTCCGAGTGTGTCCCTTGTAAGAAATCAAAGGAGGAGGCCTGAGTCAGATAATTTGCAAGGAGATTTCGGGAAGCTTAAGCCACCATCATTTGATAGAGAGCATAGGAAGGGAGAAGATGTTAAAGCATGGTTGTTGGGCACAAGAAAATATTTCCAAATGCATTATTACTCATCAAATGTAGAAGCCATAATTGCAATCTACCATCTTCAAGGAAAACCATCTATGTGTTGGGATCAACTCAAGAAGGTTAAACACATTGATGAGAGGAGGATCTTATGGGGGTAGTTCAAGAGATATTTCCAGTAGAAGTACTTGTCAGAGCAATATTACAACAAGAAGATGAAAGAGTTCTTTGAACTAAAGCTTGCAAG
>SNQJ01S0007312.1:200814-212549 GCA_010110895.2 Picea sitchensis | reverse complement strand
CAAGAGTCCAGGGGGCTAAGAACAGTCCTCTCGACCCCATGAAATAGGGTCCAGATCTGAAAACTAGATCACAATCCTCTTTGCTCAAGAAACTGAAGACCAAAAAAACCCTACCTACTGCGAACAGAGAAGCTTTTCCCTTTATCAGCGATTTCCAACTATCATCCATCCATGCCTCCACTGTTTTGGGGCTAGGCCATAACCCCGTAAACTTTCCGATGAGGGCCTTTTCTGCTAGATGGAGAGCAAGAGTGCAAGGTTGCTCTGGGGATAGCTCCAGAGAAGGGATCTCCTCCATCTTCTTAACAAACTTAGATGAGAGAGAAGGCTTGGATTTGGGTCCTGCTGAGCGGACTAACGCTTTGAATACTTCCAAATGGTCTTTGCCCCTCTCGGCAATCGGATCTGGGGCCATCATAGCCGACCTCCAGCAACAAGACAGTTGCGGCAACCAGCCAAGACCACTGCACCAACACGCATGCAGGCGAGGTGCCGGTCAAGCTAAGCTTGGCCGCCGAGAGGGCCGAGGCTGCCTGTGTGCGCGCGGCTAGGGTCAACACGCATGCAAAACGTGTACTACTGTAAACAAGGCCAAGACCATGCGCTGAAACACATATCCGCGGCTCTATATCCCTGATCAGCTGCTGTAAATGAGGATCTGCGCCCCTGCAATCGAACCAGCTCGGGAGAGGCTAGGGTTTAGGCCCTAGCCGCAGTGAGATTTTGTCTCGCTTCATTTTAGGTGACAAAGAATAATTAATACTCATGAATGATTTATTTAAAATGTAAAAATGATTAATACTTTAAGTGAGTGAGAAACTCATGTATTATTCATTCAAATTGGAAAAATGATTAATGCTTGAAGTGAGTTTGAGAATCTGACGTATTATTCATTTAATTTTAAAAATGGGAAATTAGTTTTGTGAGAGAATCCAACTCACAAATTAGTTTCCTAATTTTAAGGGGAAATTAGTTTCCTAGTTTCAAGGAGGAAGTTAAGGGTCTCATGACTTGGTTTGGACTCTTCCTCACTTTATCACAAGTGGTTTCCTAGTCTCAAGGAGGAAGTTAAGAGTCCCATGAGTTAGTTGAGATGATTTCCCATTTTTTTCCTTGAGTTGTTATTAGATCCTAAATTTGTGGATCTTGTCTCCTTTAATTATGGAGTTAATGAAAACTATATAAACTCGTTATGAAAACTCTAGGTTTCATCTTTGGATGAATCCTTTATGGATCATCCCTTAGTGGAGAGAGAGCTCAAATTTAGTCCTTCTAGTGTCTGAAGAAATGTTACTTATGTGAGATACTTAAGGTTGCTCTAGGTTTCAGCCCTATAAGGAGCATGTGCCACATTTTGTGAGAAGATTGAAGCCCTTTCAAAGGAAGAATAATACATCAATTTGTATTCCAAGCGGATCTAGAGTCGTAGCCAGGAAGTTCTGGTGAACTTTGTTAACAAGTTGGTGATCTCTTGTCTCATATTTTCTTATGCATGTTTTATTTCCGCAATTATGATCATTAAATGCATTAATTAATGGATTGTGAGATTAATAGCACATTCACTGTTGGAATAATGATTCATTTATCATATTCTAGATGTAATTGTTTTCTTTAGTATTATTGTTATTTGTTATGTCTCAAAAGTATAATTAAGGTTAGGAAATATATTTGAGATATTCATGGAGTGATTATTGGAGAGATTGTAGGAGAAGATGATTTCCCATAACATCTTCTCTCATTGTATAAATTCATACTTTGGTAATGAGAAATTTTGAGCTGAGTGTTGATTGTTATTGGATTATTTGCTCCATTATTATGCTGGTGTATTTCTTCATTTGGTATCAGAGCGATGGTGTGAAGAAGACGTGTGTTTTTGCATCTTCCATCAATGTGAGAATATATATCTGTAAGAATAGAGTGGAAAGATTGTGGAGTGAACTGTTCGCAGCATGGAACGAACTAATCCAACGTGATGTGCGACTGGTGTAATTCTGGAGCTCTTCTTGTTTATGAACTTATTGTTGGTGATTCCTTTATTCCATACCATCGAACAACATGCAGATGAGTGAATGAGCATGAAAATAAACATGGACGTCGAGTGGATAAGAGGGTTTAAGAAAGGTGTGATGGGCATGTGACTTGCGACTTGTTGACCAGTTTGTAGAATGAACATCGAGTAGATAAAAAGGTTTAAATAAGGTGTGACGGGTGTGTGACCTATTGATATGCAACTCGTTGGTTGATAACGTGGAGCATAAACTGGTTGGAGTATATGCGTGGAGCTTAGACTAGTTGGAGTGTGATAAATTAAGTGCATGAGATTTGGAGCAAGTCGTGTGATAATTATGTGTCTGAGATTCAAGGAGCAGATGAGAACAAAGGTTTTTTTTTTAATTGAATGAATATATCTTTTCATAGTGGATACATCATTATATAAGTCTTTTCCTTTTTATGTTTCCATATATTAGAAAGAAATGAAAGATGTATGGGTGGAATAGTTATTAATCTAAGTTTAAATATGTTAGAAATCATTTTAATGGAGAGTTGATATGTTTGAGAGTTATTTGTTTATTTATTTTAAGAGACAGAAGAGTGTAAAAGGGTTATAATACCTTTCACTTTTCATTAAGATAGATTTTGAGTGGAGAATTTCAACGCTTGTAAAAGGATTTATTCTTTATTGTAATTGCATTGTGACACATCTTTGTACTTCCAAATTTAATAAGAAATTTTTTTTGGGTGGTGATTGAGTCCCGATTTTTTGGGACATTGGTTCTCATCCCGAGCGAAGTGGGACACTTTATTTTGCTCTTGAGTATTCTTCCTCTCTCATTCTTATTTATTCTTCATGGCGACAAGAAATACTGCATCGTCTAAACTTGTTTGCACAAATTATTTCTATTGGAGCAAACGCATGCAACCTATATTCATCACTAAAGATTTATGGCAGCTTGTAATTGATGGATATACTATGCCTTTTGTTGATGAATTCAAAACATTAAGGGATGATGAAAGAAAACTTTAAAGGAAATTATTAAGAAAGATAATGAAGCACTTTCACTTATAGGGNAATGTTGCAGAATCATCTAAGCAAGCTTGGGATATTTTAAAGAATACATATGAAGGTGTGGTTGTAGTTGAATTGCAAACACTAAGGATAAATTTTGAAAATGCCAACATGCAAAGTAATGAATCTATTCATGATTACATCACAAAGATGCAAGATCTTGTTAATCAGATGAGGTCCTTAGGTGAAGATGTTCCAGAAAGGAGACTAATTAAGAAGATTTTGAGAAGTGTTTTGCCCAAGTTTCAGATGGTCACCACTAGTTATATGGTTTCCAAATATTTAAATACAATTAAGATTGATGAATTAAGTGGATTTTTGCTTACTGTTGAAGAAAATCAACCAACTGGAGAAGTGGAGCATGCTTTTTCTACAAGGCATAGAGGAAGAGGAAGAAGTAGAAGTCGATATCAAAATCAAATTCATAATAGAAATCCACAACAATCACAGAATTATCAAGGAAATGCATTTAGAGGAAGAGGAAGAAGCCCAAGTATGTTTAGAGGAAGTTCAAGTCAATTCAAAGGATGAAGCAGAGAAAGTTTTCGTGGAAGAGGAAGAGGAAGAGAAGGATCTCAAGAACGACAAGGCCCATAGTGTCATTATTGTCATAAATGTGGTCATCTTGAAAGAAATTGTTCTGCAAAAATGAGAGATATGGAAAACAAAGGTGCTAATACAGCTGTAGAAGAAACCAGGAATGAGAAGATATTCATATCAAGTTTCATGACACATAATGAAGAAAGTGAAGCATGGTATATTGATTCAAGATGTTCAACTCATATGACATATCAAGAGGATTTGTTTACTAGAATTAATGACAACTATTCTGGTAAAGTTGTATTTGGTGATGATAGACTTTCAAAAGTTAAAGGGAAAGGCACAGTTGCAATTCCAGCATTGCATGGAAAGAAGGGGTTTATTGATGACACATTGTTGACACCAGCATTGAAGAAGAACCTACTTTCTATAGGATAGATGATGGAGCAGAACTATAAGTCAGTGTTTGATAACAAGGAATGTTTAATCATGGATAAGTTGAATCATAAGGCAGTTGTGGCAAAAGGAGAAATGACTGAAGATAGAATTTTCAATCTTTCTTTTGATTCAAGTAATTCACAAAGTTTGAATGCAACAGAAGATATGAACAACAAGATTTGGCATTTAAGAATGGGACATTTGAATTTTCAGAGTTTGGTGTTGCTTCGAAAGCAAAATATGGTGAATGGTCTTCCTTATATCAAGAATGATGATGAAGTGTGTGAAGGATGTAATTTTGGGAAACAACATAGGGAAAGTTTCTCAATTAGAACTTGGAAGGCTAGTGAACATCTAGCGTTGGTGCATTTAGATTTGTGTGGTCCAATGGAGACAATGGCTCGTTATTTTCTCACTTTCATTGATGATTTTTCAAGGAAGACTTGGGTGTATTTTTTGCAGGAGAAATATGAAGTGTTTTCTCATTTTCTTGAGTTCAAGGCATTGGTTGAAAAGCAAAGTGGTTTCAATATTCTCACCCTAAGAATAGATAATGGGGGACAATACACGTCAATTGAATTCTTGAAATATTGCAGGAAGAATGGTATAAAGTGAGAGTTTACCAATTCATACTCTCCTCAAGATAATGGAGTGGCGGAGAGGAAAAACATAACCATAGCTAAGATGGCTAGGAGCATGTTAAAGGCTAAGTCACTTGGTAATGAATTTTGGGTTGAAGCAGTACACACATCAATATACATTCTTAATACATGTCCTATGAAGGTAGTGTTGAATTTGACTCCCGAAGAAGCATGGTCAGGACATAAACCAAGTGTTGCACATATGAAAGTTTTTGGTTGTATTGCATATGCACATGTTCTGAAGGAAAAGAGAAGCAAATTGGATGATAAAAGTGTGAAGTGTATTTTCATTGGTTACAATATTGAAACAAGAAGTTACATGTTGTTTGATCCTCAAGCAAAGAAAGTAATAATAAGCAGAGATGTTGTATTTGATGAGTAGGGAATTTATTAGTCAAAACTTGTACAGTTGAAATTAAAAGAAGATACAATTATTATTGATGATGAATCACATTCCAAGTCCATAAAGGAAGATGAAGTTAAGAAGAAACCTAAGTGGTTTGAAAGAAGTCATTTAGAAAACAATATGTTAAATAGAAATTTTGAAAGAAGGATTACCATATCCCAAAGTAATATTGTGAATTATGCACTTATGACATATGTGATGAAGATGGATGAACCACAAACTTATGCAGAAGCATCAAGAAAGAAAGAATGGAATGAAGCTATGGAAGCAGATTTGAATGCTTTGGTGAGAAATGATACATGGGATTTGGTGAACTTACCAAAAGGTAAAGAGGTGATTGGTACTAAATGGGTTTATAAAACTAAGTATAAATCAGATGGCGCAATTGATAAGTATAAGGCTCGTTAATAATCAATTTGGATTCAAGCCTTAATAAGTACATATTTTCACCTTTGATGCAATCAAGTTCAATAGATCCACAATTGTAAATATGACCTTCATTAAGTGGCCTAGAACCAAATCAAATTTAGTATTAGTGTCACCCCGATTTCAGATCAGGGCCCAAGACAAATGGTTCATGTATCCCAATAGAATAGAGAATGTAGTTATTTTTAAATTGTTTTTATACAAAGTGACACGCGTGTGTTTTCTTAACATAGATTAAAATATATGTGGAGGCAAATATGGAGGCATGCATGGGGCATGTGAGGAGGTTCGAAAAGGGTTGAAGCAATTCAAATAGGAAAGCATGTGCATTCCTAAAATTCACTCGAATGACCACACGTTTTTTTTGCAACAATTTCGAGAAGAAACTTTGTGCATCTTCCCTTAGCCAGACCTCAAATTGACATATGAGGCCCCCTTGTTTTTTAGAAAAGACACTGCTCGACGTAGTGATTTTACTACTTAATTTATAGAGTGTACATACCCTACCCCTCCTAATTAGGATATTATTATACCAATATTTATTGAATCATACATCTATAGCAATGTATCTATGTATTAATATTTTATCATATATCTATTATATCTACAATTTTTTATATTTAATAATGTTCATTCATAATGTTACAAAACACTTTCAATGCATATTTTTATTTTTCTCATAAACTGGTTTTTATTTCTTAACAAGGGCTACGATTATCTTAGTCCCTACCATTTAAATAATTGAAAAATAAAGAAGTGTATTTTTCCTTTAGCTTATTTCATTGTTTATACAAATGCGATCAACATAACACTAATCAAATAGGCACTTTGAATCAATGCATTGAAACAAACCAATACTTAGTAGTATTAGATGAAATTAGCATATATATCTTACACCATATGTTCATTGTGAATCATCATTTTAAATAAAAATAGTATTCGCTAACATCATCGCAACAAAGGATTTATAACATAGTAAAATAAATCATTTAGTGGTTCTATCTTATGGAATGATCTAGTGCTAACATACCCTATGACCACAGGTTTCTTGGGGTGGAGGAATTGGAATGTATAGAAGATGAAGTTACGATTAGACCCTTGGATAGGTAGAAGGGAGGCATGTGGCATTTGGGAAGACCTTAGGAGGACCTTAGCCTAGAAAGGATGCTTAAATTTGGTATATGTTTATGCTGAGGTGGAAGAAAACCTATCGACTTTTGGTGGAATAATGCACATGAACTCAATGTATAATAAAATCAAACAAAGGAATGGAAATTGTTTAGACTTGAACCTTGGTTAATGAATTTCCGTAGCTTAGAAAGGAAATGATAAACTTGTATGGAAATCTAACGTAGTTAGCGTCTTTTATACTACAAAATGAGGTCATCTAATGGCTTTTGGATCAACATTAGGTGAGGAGGATAGATAATGGTGGAATGATCTATGAAAATAAAAGAACCACTTAAAACAAAGGTGTTTCTATGGCAAGAGATTTCAGTTGAAGTCTTTATTTGGGACAAAATTTCTTGGAAGGGCCCAAGCATATTCCCGATGCGCAAAGAAAATGGTGAAATTGTTCAACTCATTTTCCCATAGTTGTTTGTGATGTTGTTCAAACAATCACTAGAGGGAAAGGAATATAGGAAGGAACTAGTGTGGAGAATTATTTGAAAACTTGAACAAAGAACAAGGAAGTATCAAATCACTCATTCCTTCAAATAGTATTTAGAGGTAACAATGACCAACATGGGAATAACTAGATCCTCAATGTTTAGAAAAGCACATTGACTAATAAGAATCCTATGTGTGTGCGCTAATTTATTATTATCATTATTTTATTGATCTCATGTATATATATTTTACATACGAGCTTTGTGTGTAAAAATATTATTAATCTCATGTGTGTGAGAAAGATATGTTGATAGTATACTTAGATTTCTCAATTAAGATTCTCTCTTATATTATCATTTCATTTAAATATTTTGAATGATATACTTATAATATTACATTTGAATCATAAAAAAAAATCACTTCATAATAAAAATATAAACTTACAAAAATAACAAACCTCACAATGTGAACGTGTTGTGAAAAACTAAAACTATGGCGTTGAATTTCCACTAACAGTTTAAAAACCAAAGACAAATCTTAAAATGTGTTTCCTTATAACACATTATATGAAAGCGATGAACTTATGCCCCATTCTTTTCCAATAGGATTCTTGTGTTTTTCATATTCAACTCATGTTTTTTCGCCATTTCACATCAATCTAAAGCAACCAACAATTAGGATTCTTGTGTTTTTCATATTCAACTCATGTTTTTTTTGCCATTTCACATCAATTTAAAGCAACCAACAATTAGTCTCTTGTAGGTATTTTTCATTTGAAATAAGTTACGATAAGTTCTCTTTACTTTTATTGGAGTGACTTTATTCAATCAATTCCATTTTATTTTCTAAAGCATTAGTGGACTATAGTACCTTTGCAATATAATGGTGTAGCATTTATTATGCCACTCTTCAACTTTAAAACTGTAAACAACTCTATCGATTAAAAATGAATTGAAATCTTGTCAAATGACAACAAAATTATTCTCAAAACATCCTTTATATTAAAGGATTTTGATAGTCAAATTCCTTATAACAGAACTATGGAAAATTTGACCAAAATAAAGGAACATAAAATTTTAACTCTACATACATAAACCTTGTTGTTCTTATTTATGCAGTCGTAACTCCTATTTCTCAAATATGTTAATGATATACCTCCTCACAATTATGCAAATGATGACACCCATGGAAATTGAAGATTCAATTATGTATTTGGCCCAAAGTTTGGCACCTTCAATTCCATCTAAGAAGAGTTAATTGTGTATTAGATTGAAGTACTTAAGAAATACACTAATTGTCTATTAGATAAATGATTCTCACTACATAAAAATTATGTGAAGTACTTAAGAAATACACTAGACATTTAGGAAATAGAAGCCAAAACGAATGACTCTTATTTACAACTTTATAATTTTAACAACAATTTAACCATATTTAATTTTTGAACTCAATTTCTTATCTAATCATTCATTGCGAAAAAGTTAGGTTCCTATCCTATCATTCATTATCAAATAGTTAAGTTCCTATCTGATCATTCATTAACAAAAATCAATTTCCACAAAAAAGGAATATATTTCCAACCATTCCCTACAAACATTTTGAAATTCTAAATATATTCCACAAATTTAAAACTAAATTGTCATACTACAGGATAATTCCATATAATCGAAAGAATCTAAGATAATCATACATTGTACATGTTTTTGTACAATATGTGCATATGTTAAAGGAAACATGTTTTCAGTTATTTGGTCTCACATTAATGCAATCCAATATGTGTCACTTGAGGTTTGGTTTTCTAACTCCATCTCTTTTCCTCATTTTGGCGTATGGGCGTCCATTTGGCACCATAATGGATTGCCTAAAATAAACTTTTTTTGTTGGTTACTTGCTCATAAGAAAGTACCAACTTCTGAAAAATTGTGTAAGTGTGGTATTGCAGGGCCCTCTCGTTGTGCCCTTTTTCTAAATAAGGAGCAATCATCTCAACACTTATTTGTGGATTGTTGCTATGTGAAGGAAGTATGGTCAAGGGTCTTAGACAATCTGGGGCATCGGTTTGGTTGGCACAATTCTTGCTCAAATCTCTTTGCTGAGTGGTGGAAAAGACATTGAGGAAGTTTTAAGCAAAAGTCTCAATTGAAATGAATGTGGGAAGCTCTCCCAATATGTTTGTTGGAGCTTCTGGTTATCTCACAACAAGGTAATTTTTTAGGAAGAAAAGAGGTATCCCAGGCAAACGACGATCAAAGCCCTCTCCTTATTGACAGAATATTTGCAACTTCATTTGAGTTGGTTGGATCACGCATTAAATGACTATGAGCAACGATGGTTGAATAAGTTCAATTGGGGGTCTACTTAGTCTACCAATAAAAGACAGGGAAATAAATTACCTAAGTGGGCTCTCAGGATTCCAAATCAAGAATTCATAGAGTGGCTCTCCCAACAACAATCCAATATTCTCTTCTTCGATGGGGCTTCTTGGAACAACCTAGTGGCTACAGGTTCAGGGGGGATAATTTGTGATCCTAGAGGGGAATACTTTTGTCCAATACACTTGAGGATTAGGTAATATTTCAAATAAATCTGCAGAAGCTTATGCTTTATGGCAAGGTATTAGGATTGTAAAGGAAAAATGAATTCATAAGATCACTATCCTGGGTTATTCCATGCTCATGATCATGGCTATCATCAAACAATATGAAATCGGAAACAAGGTCTTCCCAGGGGTAATATCTCGTACAATTATTCTTCTTGTTGAGTTTGAAGAATATTGTGCCTTCTATATCAAGCGTGAGTATAACAATGAAGCGAACCAATGGGAAAAACATGGTTCTACCTTAAGAGAAGGAGAAATTATTGCCAATTATGAGAGTGACTTTTTTCATATCCCATAGTTCTATGTTGGATTCATATATTTCATGGGACGGGTGGCAGTTTGTGTGTTGGTCTGGCCACATGATTGATTGCCTTGTTCATTTATTCTAAGCAATAGTTGTTCTCATTATTAATGTTGGCTTGTGTGGGCTTTGGTTTTATTGGAATTTGGTTGTAGTCGTGACTCTCATCCCTCGTTGTAGTTTTGGTTTCTCATGTGGTGCAATGAAGGAGAAAATGAGTGTGTTGGCGAGATTTTTGGACATCCAATGTTCAATTTTGAGTTATAGCCCTTTGTTAGCCAGATCCCCTTTGGTCATCGAGTTCTTTCCTTGCAATTTCTCTCTCTTTAGAGTCTAGAAATTTACTGCGTTGAATCCTAATTTTAAAGACCCTCCTTTTCTTATTGGGTTTAATATCAGTGGATATGGTATTGATTTTGGGAATGGCATTCTAAGTCATTCTTCATTTACACATGTTTACATTTAGGAAGGAGAGGTAGTCGATGGTGGATGGTATAACTTTTTTAGTTATTTGATGCTCTCTGATTCGATCATTTTGGGGTACGGGACTAAAAATTACTTACGGTTTGGAGATTATGATGATGTCATTTGTTTTCTGGAGGAGTTCAATTTAGTTTTCCAGGCTTGATGTCTCTGAGATTTGTAAATGCGGACTTTCCTCTCCTCCCTAGGCTCTCCTTGTTGATCTAGGGTTCTAGTTTGGCGGCTGGCAATTTGGATTACCCTGTTCTTTGGCTTGTTAAACCTCTTCAGAATGTGTTAGAATCTAGAAGGTGGGACAATAGCTCAATTTGGCTCCTACTCTATAGTTTGGATAATGTGATTATTAAGGAATATAAATTGTGGCTTGAGGATAATTATGTTCCTGCTCTGATAATTGAATCTCAATATAGCTTTCTCTTTTCTGACAAAGGATTTGCTTTGGGAATTTGTTATTATGTTTGCTTCTATGGAAATGGGTGTGCTTATGGGATTGGAAACTATCGAATCCATTCTTGCACGGTTGTTTTAAATTTTGGAACGAGGGAAGTGAAATGCATGTGGTCTACTAGTGTTAAAATATTTTGGCCTATGTTTCAATCAATTCTGACAGTAATGAAATAAGTGGTTTGGGGCTTGGTTATATCAGTGTTTTGTTTGGTCTCAAAATGGAACCTTCTTGGAGGGAGCTCAAACAAATCCCCCGACGTCGTGAGGAAATATTTGAAACAAATCGTTTTACCCTCCACCAGTTAACAATCAAAGTTGGAAATATAGAATGATCCTTCTCCTAGCACATTGAGAGCTTGGAAACATAGTGTCAATTTCTGAGAACTTTGGTCTTGCCACATCACACTTAGTCCATTTCCATCAATCAAGTGTCACCTGCTTCTTGCCATGGAAATACAGAGGACAGTTAGGGAGGTCTTGGTGTTGCACAATGGAGGTTGAAGGAGAATCTCCACTTCCAAGTGGAGCATAGGGGTTCCTAGACTATGAATCAACTGTCAATTTATGTATTTCAAGATTGTTTTTTTGCTTGGGGAGTTTGTAAATAAATGTTTCTATCAAACGATGTTGAAGTTTCCCATGGAAAAATGTATGTTTTATAGTTTATTAGGAGTCGAAGAAATATTGGCTATAAGCCAAAGTTTTGTAATAGATCCTATGGATATTTTTGTTTTCCTCAACACAACTATTTATATAATACAAAGTTCCAAATCCTT
>SNQJ01S0007312.1:173725-192664 GCA_010110895.2 Picea sitchensis | reverse complement strand
ATGACCCCTGTGTCTTATGTTTGATGTTTTTGTTTATTTTCGCAGTGTTATTTGTTGTTAGTTAATGTTAGATTGTAGTTTGTTTTGTTTCTGTTAACCCTTTTGCTCCACAACTGTTCTACCCTGCCGGACCCAACAGGGTATGCAAGCGCTCTCCATTTTCTCACCTGGTGACCATTTGAACGCGAACAATATTGCAAAGGTATTATAGTCCACTAATGCTTTAGAAAATAAAATGGAATTGATTGAATAAAGTCACTCCAATAAAAGTAAAGAGAACTTATCGTAACTTATTTCAAATGAAAAATACCTACAAGATACTAATAATTGTTGGTTGCTTTAGATTGATGTGAAATGGCAAAAACAACATGAGTTGAATATGAAAAACACAAGAATCCTAATTGTGGTTGCTTTAGATTGATGTGGTTGCTTTAGATTGATGTGAAATGGCCAAAAAAACATGAGTTGAATATGAAAAACACAAGAATCCTATTGGAAAAGAATGGGGCATAAGTTCATCGCTTTCATATAACGTGTTATAAGGAAACACATTTTAAACTGTTAGTGAAAATTCAACGCCATAGTTTTAGTTTTTCACAACACGTTCACATTGTGAGGCTTGTTATTTTTGTAAGTTTATATTTTTATTATGAAGTGATTTTTTATGATTCAAATGTAATATTATAAGTATACCATTCAAAATATTTAAATGAAATGATAATATAAGAGAGAATCTTAATTGAGAAACCTAAGTATACCATCAACATATCTCTCACACACATATGAGATTAATAATATTTTTACACACAAAGCTTATATGTAAAATATATATACATAGGATTAATAAAACAATGATAATAATAAATTAGTGCACATATAGGGTTCTTATTAGTCAATGTGCTTTTCTAAACATTGGGGATCTAGTTATTCCCATGTTGGTCATTGTTAACTCTAAATACTATTTAAAGGAATGAGTGATTTGATACTTCCTTGTTCTTTGTTCAAGTTTTTAAAGAATTCTCTACACTAGTTCCTTCCTATATTCCTTTCCCTCTAGTGATTGTTTGAACAACATCACAAACAACTATGGGAAAATGAGTTGAACAATTTCACCATTTTCTTTGCGCATCGGGAATATGCTTGGGCCCTTCCAAGAAATTTTGTCCCAAATAAAGACTTCATCTGAAATCTCTTGCCATAGAAACACCTTTGTTTTAAGTGGTTCTTTTATTTTCATAGATCATTCCACCACTATCTATCCTCCTCACCTAATGTTGATCCAAAAGCCATTAGATGACCTCATTTTGTAGTATAAAAGACCCTAACTGCGTTAGATTTCCATACAAGTTTATCATTTCCTTTTTAAGCTACGAAAATTCATTAACCAAGGTTCAAGTCTAAACAATTTCCATTCCTTTGTTTGATTTTATTATACATTGAGTTCATGTGCATTATTCCACCAAAAGTCGATAGGTTTTCTTCCACCTCAACATAAACATATACCAAATTTAAGCATCTTTTCTAGGCTAAGGTCCTCCTAAGGTCTTCCCAAATGCCACATGCCTCCCTTCTACCTATCCAAGGGTCTAATCATAACTTCATCTTCTATACATTCCAATTCCTCCACCCCAAGAAACCTGTGTTCATAGGGTATGTTAGCACTAGATCATTCCATAAAATAGAACCACTAAATGATTTATTTTATTATGTTATAAATCCTTTGTTGCGATGATGTTTTTTTTTTGACGAAAACGGGTAGTGGTATTGATTATAAAAAGGTGGTCTTGCCACTGGTGCGATTACAAAATGGGCGCGATTACAAAATGGGCCACGCTTCACTGAGCGCCTGCCTTCCTGGAGTATCCTCCTGTTCCTAAAAGCATTAACCCAGACCCCTTAACTAAAGATGCTAACATAAAATTAAACGATTACAAATTTATTTACAGCATTGGCTTCTATACAAAATGCCAATCTTGTTGAAGATGAGTTGGACTCGTTTTCCTGCTGAGTGACTGGATTAGTTTTTTGGGTCTTGCTTCCATTCATTGTTGAGCTGAGACATTTTTGCCTCCAGTTGGCCGATTCTTTCCTCAAATTCTTGCTTGGGATTCTTGAATTCTTTGTGCAGTTTGCCCATCTCTTCAATAAAACCGATTTTGGTGGTAGATATGTCCTCTTCCATCTTCTCAAGACGTCTGCATGCTTCAGAGTCCAGATTTTCGAGAAAATCCAGCTGGAACTGCAGCAATTGCTTTAGATTTTCCAGCGCTGTGTCCATCGCCTTAAGTCTTTCTTCTGTGCTTAGCTTGTTTCCCGAGCTTGATGCCATTTCTTGATATCTTCCCCCTCTTCTTGCACCCTGTTTCTTCGTTGGAGAATACTCAAGAGGTCTCTGCATAGGAGTGGCTTGAGGCTGAGGAGATGCCTCCGATTTATTCCCTCCTTCTTTCCCATTCATGATTTCAACCTGATTTGCTAAATCCGTGAGGTATGGGCGAGTTGATTCTCTGTCTCCTCCTTGTCTAAAGTCCGCTGTCTCATGGTACCCTTCCTTGTCCCCTCTGCCCAATAGCTTTGTCCTGACATGACATAATCTGAGCGCTTTTCCCATCTTTCCTTGCTGCTTCTCCAACTTGCTTTTTTGAATGTGGAGGGCGGCTCTCATGGATCAAGGTAATTCCACGCTGGATAACGTTCCATTTACCTTCAAATTTCCCGGCGCCAAGAGGGTGCCTTTGTTAGCCTCAACGTCCGCTCTTTCGTTTAGCTCTCTTAACACATGGTATATCTTATAAGATCGGAAGTTCCCAAGAAGGAGGTGGATCTTGTCCAAGAGGTTGTTGAGTTTCGCGCTTTGGGTTTTAGAATGATGAATTATGGCTTTGATTACCATTCTGGAGTTTCCTATTATAACCAGGTCCTGGATCCTGTGCCTGCTTGCTTGATTTAGCCCTTGCTAGAGTGCCAGGGCCTCTGCTCTATTGTTGGTTTCGATTCCTAAACCCAGGGCGTAGTTTATTGTTGTTGCTTCGGTGGGGCTTTCAATTATCCCTACTCCTCCTGCTAGGCCCGGGTTCCCTTTCGAGGCCCCGTCAAAGGACATGATGTGGACATTTCTCTTTGTTTTCCAACCATCGAAATCCTGTTTTCCTTTCCTGATTTCCCATTCCTCTTGATTTGGGGTGCTAGCCTTTATCCCATTATGACTTTGGATTTTAAACTGATCCAACCAAAGTTCCTCTGGTGCTTCTAGCGTTTGGTTGTTTTTTGATTGGCATAAGTAAGGTGCACTTTCTCCAAAGAGTGCGTGAGTTTTGGTTACCATCAGGGCTGTGCTCCTTTTGCTGTCTCTAAAGATTCTGTTGTTCCTTTCCAGCCATAGATTCCACATGATGAACTTTGGGAGGACCTTCCACATAGCATAGGCTTGGCTTCGTTTATGAGTCTTGAATGGGTAATTAGAGTCCCATTGTTGGAGAAGAATTTTGGTGTCTGGAGGGAGGTTGATGTCACTTTGTGTTCCTATTGCCAACTTGCAGACTTCTTTGGAGTAGTCACAATTGAGAAGGAGGTGGTCTGTAGTTTCTTCAGCCTGTAGACAAAGAGGACACCTGTAGGGGCCTTCCCATCCACGTCTTTTGAGGTTTTCCCCTGTTTGGATGCTCTTGTGGGCAAGGGTCCAGATGAACATGTCAATTTTTGGATGGACTTGGACTGCCAAATTGCTTTCCAGATGGACGGGTTGGGCGGGACATTGGGAACGTTTATAATGAGGCGGTAGCCTTCTGTTGTGGTGTAGGGCTTGGAGTTCCCTCCCTAGCCTCTTTCGTCCTTTCCTTTTTTTTTGAGGGGGGCTTTCCCTTGAAGACAGAGCTTTAGGGTGCTCCAATCCCTTTCTAATTCGGGGGGTCTGTTGAGCACTCCCCATCCATGCCAAGTCTTGTACTTGTCATTCCCCCAGATTGAGATGTCAAAGAGAGACTTTATGTTTTGAATTTCCATCCAGTCCTTGAGACGCAACATATCCTGTCTCAGACCTAGGGGGGGGGTCTCCCATGATTGAATCTTGCCAAATTTTAATTTTCTTTCCATTTCTTGGCACCCAGGTGAGATGAGGATTGAAGTGGGCCATGGCCTTTTTGCAGAAGGTAAAGATAGGGGAACCCTTTGATTCCCTACATGGATAATCTAAGCATCGTTCCCTAGGACCCCTAAAGTATTTTTTCCAAAGTGCCAATTTGCTCCAAGTTGGTTTTCCGGTGACCATCGTCTAGAGCAACTTTGCCCCCAAGGCCAGATTCTGAACTTGGGTTTTTTTGAAGTTGAGGCCGCCTTCCAAGAGAGGTTTTGAGGTTTTTTCCCAATTTATCAGATGCATTTTCCTTCTTGTATATTTTCCTCCTTCCCACAGGAAACGTCTTTGCAGTGCCTCGATTTTTTGAATTGTGGTGGCAGGGGCTAAAAGCAACAAGCTCTGATAGATGGGTATGCTGGCCATAATTGCTTTAATCAGGACAACTTTCCTTGCTATATTTAGCCAGTTCGCCCCCCAGGAGGAAATTTTATTTTTTAGATTGTCTATCAGATGGTTCCAATGTGAGGCTCTTGGGGAAGATTTGAAAATAGGGATTCCCAGGTATTTGAAGGCCTCCCAGTTGGTATGCCCTTCCATCCCCAGAACTCTTGTAATTCCCAACATTTCATTTGGCGTAATATTCCATCCATAAATTTTTCTTTTGGCCTGGCTTATTTCACTTCCTAAGACTGTAGCATAAGCTTCCAACTCCTCCTTAAACTTCTTTTCTATTATAGGGCTTGCACCTCCCAACAACAGAGTATCGTCCGCAAATTGTGCATGATTTATGTATTTCACCCCTTGCGCGATTCTTAACCCCTGAAGGTTGTTTTGATCTTGGGCATTTTCCAGTTGATAGCTTAGGACTGAAGCTTGGATTGCGTAGAGGAGGGGCGAAAGGGGGCACCCTTGCCTTCAGCCCCTGGTGGCTTGGAAAAACTTTGTTACTTTTCCATTCACCATGGGGGCTATCCATGGTGATCCAATACAAGCTTTAATCCATTTTACAAAGGACGGATCAAAACCAAACTGTCTCATTACTTCAAATAAAAAGCTGTGTTTAACTCTATCAAAGGCATTGGCGAGATCAAGTTTTATTATCATACCTTTGTCTTTCCTCCAGACGCTTGAGTGAAGGGCCTCTTGAACTAGGATGATGTTGTCTTCAATATGCCTGCCTTTGATGAAGCCTCCTTGGTTTTCTGGGACGATAAGAGGGAGGATTGTTTTGATTCTGTTGGCTATAATTTTGGTGAGGATTTTGTAGCTTGTATTGCAGAGGGAGATTGGCCTGAAGCGTTTGAAGGTGACTGCTCCTTTCTCTTTCGGGATAAGGGCCAGGAAGGCCGAGTTGGTGCTCCCGCCAAGCTTGCTGCTCGTTTGCAATTTCCTGATCATCTTTGTGAGATCCGATTTTATTATTTCCCAGCACTATTGATAGAATTTGGCAGTGAAATCGTCCGGGCCTGGGGCCTTGTCTGGGTTCATTTGGTCTAGAACCTCCTTTATTTCCTGCTGCATTACTTCCTTAATCAACCTGATGTTGATGTCCTCCTTGATGAGATTTGGGATAATGGAGAGAGGGTACAGCTGATGGTCTATGACTGTCCCTTGTGGTTCTGAATAGAGTGCTTCAAAGGCTTCAAAGGCAGCTTGTTTTATTCCTTCTGGATACGAGATTATGTTATTTTGAACCTGAATTTCTATCACTGTTTTATAGTGCTTCCTTGCCTTCGCTTGCTTGTGGAAGTAGCTTGTATTTTTATCTCCTTCTTTCAGCTAAAGGCTTCTAGATTTTTGCCTCCAGTAGCTTTCTTCCTCTCTGGAGGCTTTGTGCCATTGTCTTTGAAGGCGGTCCTCGTGTTGCAGGCCCTCTTGCATGATCTCTTTGTTTTCCATTTCTAGCTGATGGTTCTCGAGTTGCTTTTGGGCTTCTTTGCGAGAGGAGATTGGGTTTGCTTGGCCCTTTGCCCAAGATTTTAGAGCTGTCTTTAGCCTTCTTAGCTTCTCTTCCCAAACATAAAAAGCTGAGCCCTTAACAATGATGGTCCAAGTTTTGGATACAAGAGGAAGAAATTCTTTGTCTTGGATCCATGTCGGGTTAAATCTGAAAGGGATGGGTCCTTGGACTTGGTCGATTTTGAGTTCTAAGCAGATGGGCTTGTGATCTGAAACACTATGGGGAAGGATCTCTAAAGCGGCTATGAGCCCCAGTAACAAGAAGGAGCTTTGGACGAGGAATCTATCTATCCTGGCAGCAATGTGCCCATGACCTATCCTTTTATTAGTCCACGTGTAGAGGCCTTTGGCAAGTTTGATGTCTACTAGATCCCAGGTTGAGATTAGATCCTCCACCCATTCTCTAGCTGGGTCTCTCACGATGGTTCCCCCTATTTTTTCCTCCTGGGCCATGGTTACATTTAGATCCCCTCCTAAAATGATATTGTCAAGTTCATTTTGCTGTAAGAAGTCTTTTAGGGTTTCCCGGCAGTGTTTTTTTCCCTCTATATGTTGCGGTACATAGATATTGAAGAGGCTTACCAAATATCCCGAATCTTTGTGGAGGAGTTTGGTGTGAATCCAGTGCATGCATGTGTCTGAGCTGATCAGATCTATTTTGGTGGTGTTCCACAGAGTGTAGATCCCTCCTGAGGTGCCTCTGGCGTTTTCGACTATTCCTTGGTTGTTTCTCCATATGTTCAATGACGCTTTGAGGGAGTCTTGCTGACTCATCTTGGTCTCCTGGAGGAGAAGGATGTCTGCTTTTGAAGCTTTGATAATATCCTTGAGTGCTTCCTCTTTCCTTTTGCTACCAAAACCCCTACAATTCCAGGAGGTTAGATTCATCAATTACCGTGGGGGGAGGAATGGCCTCCTTGGGAGGCTTTGGATTGCTTTCTAGTGTGCCGAACGCTGATCGATTGCTTGATAGTTGGCTGTGAACCTTTTAGGACATATTTGTAGGTTTCCTGGTCTCTTTCTGCTTTTTTGGTTTTTCTGCCTCTTCATGTTTTCTTTGGGGTGGCGCAAGCTTCGCTTGCGCCTTCTGAGTCACTGCCTGTCGAGATATCCCCTTTATCTATGCCTTGACTTGATTCCATCCTTTGGGGGGATTTGTTTTGCTCCTCTTCTTTTGTCATTATTTGATTTCCTCTGTCTTCAAGGGTCTGGTTTCCTCTTGTTTCTTCCACTTGGGCATCTTTACTTGGTTCTGCTGTCTCATCGCCAGTTTCCTTAGCCAAGATACTGAAGTTGTTCTCCTTCTCTTTTCTTCCTGGGTTTTTGGCTTGCATTGAGGCTGTATTTTCACTTCTTGGTCCTTTTGTTTTGGTTTTCCCTTTCCGAGCCTGTTGCTAGCCTTCGTCCCCTGCTTTCTCTATATTGAGGCTTTTTGGGCAGTTTCTTTGGAAATGGCTGTATTCATGACAACCTCTACATTTGAACGGAAGTTGTTTGTAATCAAGCTTTTGGAAGTGTTGCCAATCCCCAACATTTAGTTTTATCGCTTCCGGTAGACCTACCTCCAGATCAACTTCCACACATATCCTTGCGCAGGAGTACTGGTCTTTTGTGTCCGCTCTGTTGATGTAGCGTCCCAATCCATTTTCGATTGCTTGAAGCGAGGAGGGATTCCAGTAGTGTATTGACAGATTCGGGAGACTAACCCAGACGGGGACATATTTGGACACTTCTGAGGCTGGATCAAAGCTTGGGGTCCAACGATTCAAATAGAGCCCTTGGGTGCCCATGAAGTATGGTTCATTTCTAAAGATTAGATCTCTGTCCTCCTGGGAGATGAATTTGAAGATAAAATACCCTCTCCCAACCACATAGCACGTTACACTATTTGTGATCAGCGGCCTCCAGTTCCTTTGGATCCAGTTGTCTGCGGTTCTGGCTGAGGGCCAGAGTCCCATGAATTGACCTACCAGGCCTCGTTCTAAGAGGGAAAGTGTGACCTTCATTGGGTGATCGGGGGGAAGATCGATCTCTGGGACGACGTCTAGTCTCTTTACGAAGCTTGGGGGGTCTGAAGGTGGAAGCTTCTTACTGCAGGCTGCGACGAGCTTTCGAAAGGAGGTGGCCAGAGAGGGAGGGGGCAACGACTCCCCTCCTCCCTGAGCATCCATGGTGGCGGGTAAGAGCGAACCCTAGTCTCAGGTCTGGAGTGAACGCATCCGATAGCTTTTCTTTGTTGCGATGATGTTAGTGAATACTATTTTTATTTAAAATGATGATTCACAATGAACATATGGTGTAAGATATATATGCTAATTTCATCTAATACTACTAAGTATTGGTTTGTTTCAATGCATTGATTCAAAGTGCCTATTTGATTAGTGTTATGTTGATCGCATTTGTATAAACAATGAAATAAGATAAAGGAAAAATACACTTCTTTATTTTTCAATTATCTAAATGGTAGGGACTAAGATAATCGTAGCCCTTGTTAAGAAATAAAAACCAGTTTATGAGAAAAATAAAAATATGCATTGAAAGTGTTTTGTAACATTATGAATGAATACTATTAAATATAAAAATTTGTAGATATAATAGATATATGATAAAATATTAATACATAGATACATTGCTATAGATGTATGATTCAATAAATATTGGTATAATAATATCCTAATTAGAAGGGGTAAGGTATGTACACTCTTTAAATTAAGTAGTAAAATCACTACGTCGAGCGATGTCTTTTCTCAAAAACAAGGGGGCCTCATATGTCAATTTGAGGTCTGGTTAAGGGAAGATGCACAAAGTTTCTTCTCGAAATTGTTGCAAAAAAAACGTGTGGTCATTCGAGTGAATTTTAGGAATGAACATGCTTTCCTATTTGAATTGATTCAACCCTTTTCGAACCTCCTCACATGCCCCATGCATGCCTCCATATTTCCCTCCACATATATTTTAATTTATGTTAAGAAAACACACGCGTGTCACTTTGTATAAAAACAATTTAAAAATAACTACATTCTCTATTCTATTGGGATACATGAACCATTTGTCTTGGGCCCTGATCTGAAACCGGGGTGACACTAATACTAAATTTGATTTGGTTCTAGGCCACTTAATGAAGGTCATATTTACAATTGTGGATCTATTGAACTTGATTGCATGAAAGGTGAAAATATGTACTTATTAAGGCTTGAATCCAAATTGATTATTAATGAGCCTTATACTTATCAATTGCGCCATCTGATTTATACTTAGTTTTATAAACCCATTTAGTACTAATCACCTCTTTACCTTTTGGTAAGTTCACCAAATCCCATGTATCATTTCTCACCAAAGAATTCAAATCCGCTTCCATAGCTTCATTCCATTCTTTCTTTCTTGATGCTTCTGCATAAGTTTGTGGTTCATCCATCTTCATTACATATGTCATAAGTGCATAATTCACAATATTACTTTGGGATCTGGTAATCCTTCTTTCAAAATTTCTATCTAACATATTGTTTTCTAAATGACTTCTTTCAAACCACTTAGGTTTCTTCTTAACTTCATCTTCCTTTATGGACTTGGAATGTGATTCACCATCAATAGTAATTGTATCTTCTTTTAATTTCAACTGTACAAGTTTTGACTAATAAATTCCCTGCTCATCAAATACAACATCTCTGCTTATTATTACTTTCTTTGCTTGAGGATCAAACAACATGTAACTTCTTGTTTCAATATTGTAACCAATGAAAATACACTTCACACTTTTATCATCCAATTTTCTTCTCATTTCCTTTGGAACATGTGCATATGCAATACAACCAAAAAATTTCATATGTGCAACACTTGGTTTATGTCCCGACCATGCTTCTTCGAGAGTCAAATTCAACACTGCCTTCGTAGGACATGTATTAAGAATGTATACTGATGTGTGTACTGCTTCAGCCCAAAATTCATTACCAAGTGACTTAGCCTTTAACATGCTCCTATCCATCTCAGCTATGGTTCTGTTTTTCCTCTCCGCCACTCCATTATCTTGAGGAGAGTATGAATTGATAAACTCTCACTTTATACCATTCTTCCTGCAATAATTCAAGAATTCATTTGATGTGTATTGTCCCCCATAATATGTTCTTAGGGTGAGAATATTGAAACCACTTTGCTTTTCAACCAATGCCTTGAACTCAAGAAAATGAGAAAACACTTCATATTTCTCCTACAAAAAATACACCCAAGTCTTCCTTGAAAAATCATCAATGAAAGTGAGAAAATAATGAGCCATTGTCTCCATTGGACCACACAAATCTAAATGCACCAACGTTAGATGTTCACTAGCCTTCCAAGTTCTAATTGAGAAACTTTCCCTATGTTGTTTCCCAAAATTATATCCTTCACACACTTCATCATCATTCTTGATATAAGGAAGACCATTCACCATATTCTGCTTTCGAAGCAACACCAAACTCTGAAAATTCAAATTTCCCATTCTTAAATGCCAAATCTTGTTGTTCATATCTTCTGTTGCATTCAAACTTTGTGAATTACTTGAATCAAAAGAAAATTGAAAGTTCTATCTTCAGTGATTTCTCCTTTTGCCCCAACTGCATTATGATTCAACTTATCCATGATTAAACATTCCTTGTTATCAAACATTGACTTATAGTTCTTCTCCATCATCTATCCTACATAAAGTAGGTTCTTCTTCAATGCCGGTGTCAACAATGTGTCATCAATAAACTCCTTCTTTCCATGCAATGCTGGAATTGCAACTGTGCCTTTCCCTTTAACTTCTGAAACTCTATCATCACCAAATACAACTTTACCAGAATAATTGTCATTAATTCTAGTAAACAAATCCTCTTGATATGTCATATGAGTTGAACATCTTGAATCAATATACCATGCTTCACTTTCTTCATTATGTGTCATGAAACTTGATATGAATATCTTCTCATTCCTGGTTTCTTCTACAACTGTATTAGCACCTTTGTTTTCCATATCTCTCATTTTTGCATAACAATTTCTTTCAACATGACCATATTTATGACAATAATGACACTATGGGCCTTGCCATTCTTGAGATCCTTCTCTTCCTCTTCCTCTTCCACAAAAACTGCCTCTGCTTCATCCTTTGAATTGACATGAACTTCCTCTAAACAGACTTGGGCTTCTTCCTCTTCCTCTAAATGCATTTCCTTGATAATTCTGTGATTGTTGTGGATTTCTATTATGAATCTGATTTTGATATCGACTTCTACTTCTTCCTCTTCCTCTATGCCTTGTAGAAAAAGCATGCTCCACTTCTCCAGTTGGTTGATTTTCTTCAACAGTAAGCAAAAATCCACTTAATTCATCAATCTTAATTGTATTTAAATCTTTGGAAACCATATAAGTAGTGGTGACCATCTGAAACTTGGGCAAAACACTTCTCAAAATCTTCTCAATTAGTCTCCTTTCTGGAACATCTTCACCTAAGGACCTCATCTGATTAACAAGATCTTGCATCTTTGTGATGTAATCATGAATAGATTCATTACTTTGCATGTTGGCATTTTCAAAATTTCTCCTTAGTGTTTGCAATTCAGCTACAACCACACCTTAATATATATTCTTTAAAATATCCCAAGCTTGCTTAGATGATTCTACAACATTAATTCTTGTAAATATAGATTCTTCAACTGCGCCCCCTATAAGTGAAAGTGCTTCATTATCTTTCTTAATAATTTCCTTTAAAGTTTTCTTTCATCATCCCTTAATGTTTTGAATTCATTAGCAGAAGGCATAGTATATCCATCAATTACAAGCTTCCATAAATCTTTAGTGATGAATATAGGTTGCATGTGTTTGCTCCAATAGAAATAATTTGTGCCAACAAGCTTAGATGATGCAGTATTGCTTGTCGCCATGAAGAATAAATAAGAATGAAAGAGGAAGAATACTCAAGAGAAAAATAAAGTGGCCCACTTTGCCCGAGATGAGAACCAATGTCCCAAAAAATTGGGACTCAACCACCACCAAATTTTTTTTTCTTATTAAATTTGGAAGTACAAAGATGTTTCACAATGCAATTACAATAAAGAATAAATCCTTTTACAAATGTTGAAATTCTCCACTCAAAATCTATCTTAATGAAAGTGAAAGGTATTATAACCCTTTTACACTCTTCCGTCTCTTAAAATAAATAAACAAATAACTCTCAAACATATCAACTCTCCATTAAAATGATTTCTAAGATATTTAAACTTAGATTAATAACTATTCCACCCATACATCTTTCATTTCTTTCTAATATATGGAAACATAAAAAGGAAAAAACTTATATAATGATGTATCCACTATGAAAAGATATATTCATTCAATTAAAAAAAATAACCTTTGTTCTCATCCGCTCCTTGAATCTCAGACACATAATTATCACACGACTTGCTCCAAATCTCATGCATTTAATTTATCACACTCCAACTAGTCTAAGCTCCACGCATATAATCCAACCAGTTTATGCTCCACGTTATCAACTAGCGAGTCGCATATCAATAGGTCACACACCCGTCACACCTTATTTAAACCTTTTTATCTACTCGATGTTCATGCTACAAACTAGTCAGCAAGTTGCAAGTCACATGCCCATCACACCTTTCTTAAACCCTCTTATCATCTCGACGTCCATGTTTATTTTCATGCTCATTCACTCATCTGCACGTTGTTCGATGGCATGGAATAAAGGAATCACCAACAATAAGTTCATAAACAAGAAGAGCTCCAGAATTACACTAGTCACACACCACGTTGGATTAGTTCGTTCCATGCTGCGAACAATTCACTCCACAATCTTTCCACTCTATTCTTACAGATATATATTCTCACATTGATGGAAGATGCACAAACACATGTCTTCTTCACACCATCGCTCTGATACCAAATGAAGAAATACACCAGCATAATAATGGAGCAAATAATCCAATAACAATAAACACTCAGCTCAAAATTTCTCATTGCCAAAGCATGAATTTATACAATGAGAGAAGATGTTATGGGAAATCATCTTCTCCTACAATCTCTCCAGTAATCACTCCATGAATCTCTCAAATATATTTCCTAACCTTAATTATACTTTCGAGACATAACAAATAACAATAATACTAAAGAAAACAATTACATCTAGAATATGATAAATGAATCATTATTCCAATGATCATAATTAATGCATTTAACGATCATAATTGCAGAAATAAAACATGCACAAGAAAATATGAGACAAGAGATCACTAACTTGTTAACAAAGTTCACCAGAACTTCTTGGCTATGACTCTAGATCTGCTTGGAATATAAATTGATGTATTATCCTTCCTTTTAAAGGGCTTCAATATTCTCACAAAATGTGGCACATGCTCCTTACAGGGCTGAAACCCAGAGCAACCTTAAGTATCCCACATAAGTAACATTTCTTCAGACACCAGAAGGACTAAATTTGAGCTCTCTCTCCACTAAGGGATGATCCATAAAGGATTCATCCAAAGATGAAACCTAGTGTTTTCATAAGGAGTTTATATAGTTTTCATTAACTCCATAACTAAAGGAGACAAGATCCACAAATTTAGGATCTAATAACAACTCAAGGAAAAAAATGGGAAATCATCTCAACTAACTCATGGGACTCTTAACTTCTTCCTTGAGACTAGGAAACCACTTGTGATAAAGTGAGGAAGAGTCCAAACCAACTCATGAAACCCTTAACTTCCTCCTTGAAACTAGGAAACTAATTTCCCCTTAAAATTAGGAAACTAATTTGTGAGTTGGATTCTCTCACAAAACTAATTTCCCATTTTTAAAATTAAATGAATAATACATGAGATTCTCAAACTCACTTCAAGCATTAATCATTTTTCCAATTTGCATGAATAATACATGAGTTTCTCACTCACTTAAAGTATTAATCATTTTTACATTTTAAATAAATCATTCATGAGTATTAATTATTCTTTGTCACCTACCATCAATTAGTATTTTAATGATCTTCTTCATGGTATGCAAAGTAATAGTTCCATGTGTGGAGATCCTCCTAGATCATACCTCCCCACAAAAAGCACTTTTGGTCCTCCAAAAGTATAGAAGAAACTATAACTTGAATCTTTGCAACCAAATTCTAGGAATATTCTTACACTCCACGATGCACTTCCCCACTACTCGATCTGTATAACAAATGTCTCTGACATGCCACACCCTTCTTCTCCTTCACCTTTGCATATCAAAATGAGGATATCAACGCCAACACTTGCATCAATGCAAATTCGTAGTTGATTTCTTGATCTGCATAACAAATGTCTCTAATAGGCTGCACCCTTCTTCTCCCTCACCTTTATATCTTGAAATAAGGATGTCAATGCTGACACTTGCACCAACGCAAATATGTAGCCGATAATACATGATCACAATGTTGCAATTTTCAAAGCAATACCATACTTGCGAGGAGTTTTATAAAACAATCACAGACAAGTTTACAATGATTGTCAATATAGGCCTTAGGAAAAATAATTCCTCTCACTCAATAGTGGCTATAAGACCCATCATAATGTTGTCAAAACAAGCCTAGGAGAAACAATGCCTCTCACTCAACAATGGCTACAAGACCTATTACAATGTTTCCAAAACAGGCCTAGGCAAAACAATGTCTCTCACTCAACAATGGCTACAAGACCCATTATAATGTTGCCAACAAGGCTTAGGAAAAATAATTTCCTCTCATTCTCATCGAGTGGCTACAAATCCTTTACAATGTTTCATGGAAACTTCCATTTTCAAGCGAAATGGCAATTACATAAAATTTTAAGGAAACATTACCATTAAGGAAAATACCCCCAAATGTGCACTAGCAGTAAACCCTATGGTTTTTAAACCCCCCATTACAAACATGTGCGACATAATAAATAAGGAAAATTCCATCATCATGACTACTTTCGATCAAAGTGTCAAAATGGCCTTTTACCGCACCATCTCGATTTACGTGCAAGGCTCAAACAATGAATTTCCCGCAATAATTCAGATCTTGTTGCCCTGCTTCAACACTCAAAGATCACCAAAATCTGCAACATACATTCATCCTCTTGCAATTTTCAAAAAGAGGTAAAACCCATAAATGCATGAAACTTACATTGATTTTCGTGCCAAGACACTCAACCCGTGGCTCAAAATTCAACATATATAGCACAAGCATATCCGTCTCATCATTCTGCAACTTTTGACTGTAAACTCGACCTTGATATGAGAGGTGCAAATCTACCTTGAAAAACGTGCCATGCATTAATTACAAAAGTGGGATTCTTTCATGAGCTTTGGAAATTCGTTGTTCGGATCCAAATTTTGATTGCACCAGTGGACTCATGTAGAAAAATAGTGTAGACATGACTATAAACACGATATCATTTTGTCACTGTCCCTCTACCTCAAAAAATGTGCCAAGCATTAATGGCAAGTGTGGGCTTCTGCCATGATGATCCAGGTGGATATTGGTGGCCAACCACCTATTCCAATTGGCTCCTCTTGACAATTTTTATTTGAACACGTTCTTCTATACATCTTTGTAATTTTGGGTTCTACACTTCCGGGGCTCTTTGGAGCCCTACACATCTTTCAGGTGGAGATTGGTGGCTACCCACCTAATCAAACTGACTCAGTTTGGAAGTTTTCATGTTAGTACATCTTTCTATACATCCAGGGCCATTTTGGGGCCCTAAACAATGCTTTTTTGGCTTGCCACATTCAAACTGTAAATGGAGTCAGAGTTTGATGGCATAATGTGTAGTTCTTGAAAAGACCTTTCAAACAAGCTATCACGCGCCTAAAACGGAGATCGTATGCAAACATTACGACCTCGGGAAGTTGATGTACCAACTTACCCATCGAGGCCCACATAACGTTTGGCGTTTCACCTCCTAGGGTTAGGTTTTTGGATGTCCAGGGTTTTGGAATTCATGAATAATGTTAAAAAGGCCTTTGGAGCCTCATTGTAATCATTCTGCTTAGGCGGATGCGCGTAGTAGCCACATCTCTTCTCAGAGATAGCTACCACCATTCGAGCAAGTTGTTTTCAATTCTACAATTTTACAGTTTCAACTTATTTCATTTATTCAATCAAAGTTATTGTTCATTGGATATCTGTTTTTGTTCTCTGTATCTTTGTGTTCTTGTATTCACTCTGTTAGTCAGTTCATTCCACTCATAAATCTGGATCAATGGTATTGGAGTGATATGCTCTTCATTTATTTTTCTTTGTGCATGTCCTCGACAAGATCTAGGTACATGAAGTTGGGACTCGAACTAGTCAAGCCTTTGCAAGATCGGCCGTGTCGAGCCTGACAACAACCCATGGGGGACAAAAAGAAAGAGGATGGAGTAGGAGATCATTTTAAAATGTTGCTCGAGGAATCCCTTGCGCGACAAAGGAACAAAATGATGGACAACTTTTCACATATCCTTCGACGACTGCCCGCATGAGAAGCATCTTCATCAAGCGGCCATGCAACCCCCTTCAAGATACAGGTAAATTTTGATATTCCATTATTTGAAGGACTGATAGATGTGGATGCTGTAGATAAATGGTTGAATCTGCTCGAAGGGTATTTTTCGGTCCACAAATTTTCTAATAGGGAAAAGATTACTTTTGCACTCCTCAAGGTCGTCCCCCATGTTAAGGAGTAGTGTGATACATACTCTAAGCAAAGGGCCATAGAGTAATCTACAATATTTGCAGTCTCCCCCACATGGGATTCCTTCAGGGATGCCATTAAAGAATAATACTACCATGTTGGAAGCTATGAGGACCAGTACACAAGATGGGCCACCCTGCGTCAGGAAAGGGACCAGAAAGTACCATATTTCACTAATATTTTCCATGCCCTACACACCAAATTGGTTATCAAAGACTCTGAATGACATCTAGTGCTCAAATACCGTGGTTTTTTGCATAGATACATTCAAACAAAAATGGAGTTTCTGGACATCACATCATTGGGTATGACTTCGTCTTCTTTGTGATCCATGCTCACATTAAGAAGAAGGTTGTCGCCACATCTGTGGCCTCTACGCAGAGCCTCTTTTTGTAGCAGAAGCAAGTGGATGGGATCGTAGAAGAGTACAAAGACATCTTCTCCTCACCCACTGGGGTATCGATGCACTGCCAAGTCAAGCATCCAATTGATCTAACCCCTGGTGCACCTCTTCCTAATGGACCAATCTATCATCGCTTGCTGATGGAAAATGACGAAATTAAGCGTCAGATCCAAGAGCTGCTTCAAAATGTTGATATTATGGTAGCTCCGGGAGGTATTAACCTCCATGTGTAACCTTGACAAGAATAGAATATTTCGGGAAGCAAGAAGAAACCCTAAAGCATTGGATATAACCCTATAAGACAAGTTGGTTAAAGAAAATAATTTAATATTGAGTCTTTAGCCTCCGGAAAGAGAAGTCGACCTAGACAGCTAAGAAAGAGCAGTATAAATACAGGATGCCAGAGCCCATTTGTACACACACAACTCGCAATTACAAAAATCTAGTGTGCACTGCAGAAATTCAGTAAGTGCACAAGTCTAGAGAGTAGCTGTAGCTGCAAGTACTGCAACTAGTATTTTCAGTTTTAGGCTTGGACTTTCTCTTGGTTATGGTTTGAAATTTCTGCCTTGTGTACTAGCTCTGGATAGAGGTATGCTACATTGATTGGCTATTAGGCCTAGGGTTTGCTTCCAGAGTTATTCTCTGTCAAGGTTAAGGTGCTCAGAGGTGGCTTTGGCCTATGGCTGGGTGACAATATTTCTATATTGTCTATGGTGAAACAAGCACACCTACTTTTTTAATAGGTTATGGGCCCACACTATCTTCAGATAGTCTATCTGTTGGAATATAGACTGGGAGGATTTGCTCTGTTATAGTTGTAGTTTCATTTGCAGTCAAAGTTTTTGTTGAGGCACCTTAAGTGAAGAGATTAACCTAATTTCTAGATAGCCTAGTGCACCCTAACCTAATGCACCTCCTGGTACTCTCAGCAAGCTAAGACGTCAAGTTTGATTTTTTGGTCAAAGTAAAAGGTTGAACTAGTAAATGTCAAATTTTGACCAAGTCCAAGAAGTCATGACTTACTCTATGAAGTCAGAAAACAAGTTAGAAGGTGATTCTAACTTCAGAGCATGGAAGACAAGGATTGACCTCATCATTGCCAAGAATAAAGTGTTGGATATTGTGAAAGGAAAGATCGTGGAATCACAGTTTGAAGAAGGAAAATAGAAGGAACCTCAAAACGTTGCAGTTATGGAGAAGTTCAAGGACAATGACATCAATGCCATGAGTATCATAGTGGACTCTATAAAAGACCACTTGATACCCTACATCTCATCTTGACTCATCTAAGAAGATGTACGATGCCCTAACTAATCTCTTCTTAGTCAAAAACATTGAACAAGTAATGAGTCTTAAGAATGAGCTTCGTGACATGAAAATCAATGATGATGAAAGCATAACATCATACTTTGTGAGAATGTTTCAGTTAAGAGATCAACTACAAGCTATTGAAGAAATTATTCCAAGGAACTAGTAAATATAGTACTCAATAGCCATCCAAAGACATGGGATGAATTTTCCGCAAGCATGAACACAAGAAAGGAGTATCTCACATTTGAAGAACTTTGGACATGCTGTGCACAAGAAGAATCAAGGATTAGCACAAAAGAGAAATCTCAACAGAAATATGATGATCAAGCCTTCACAACAAAATTCAAGAATTTGAGGAATAAGAGGAAGTTTGACTTAAGTAAGGAAACAAACGAAGCACCAATTGTCGAAGAAAGGGAATCCTCAAAGAAGGCCAAGCAGGATAAAACATACTTCTTCTTCTAAGTCAAGGTAACAATAGTCTTCAAAAGTTCTTG
>SNQJ01S0007312.1:137467-164109 GCA_010110895.2 Picea sitchensis | reverse complement strand
AATATAAAACATAAGAGATTAAACGATACCAACAGAGGAACAATGCACTGAAAGGAGACGGGGCACACACACTTAGGAATATGAAACTGACGAAGACAAGGACAATGACCAGGACAAAATGGAAACAAGCGGGGAAAGTAAAGACAACAAAAGTAGTACTAAACGACGAAGGCATGTGGAATTGAATGCCAGAAAGGACCGACAGGATGCTGCATTAATCGTGCCAACCGGAGACGGGGAATGAGACTAATGGTGAGTACGAAGGAACTGAAGGTTCATTGAATCCACAAGAAAGGTAGCATCTTTGATAATCTTCATATGATTCCCATACAAAACACGAACGCGGGAGAAAACAACTTATTGCGAGACCGGAAAAAAACAGAGAGCAATAGAGCTTACGAAGCACAGAGCGAAGGTCACAGAGGTTACAGAGACCATTGAACTTAGCGAACGATCGACATTCACAACCATGGAACTGCCCAAGCAAGAAGAACCAAGCCAGACTGCTAGCCACTCCAGAGTTAGAACCAGGGCACAGGTACAATCACAGGAAAGCGAACAACAACTGCCATAGGTCGTCAATGTCAACGAAATCCCATCACCAGATACAACGCTGATGAACCCCACACTTGTGGTAGAAGAAACCAAACAACCAACACTTGAGGGCATGAATGTGCATATGTTGGCAGAGGAACAGGAGCAACAGAACCAGGGCATAGGCAACCTAGCACAACCAGAGAACCATGAAGGAGCTCCAAGAGTCAATGGGACAGCTACAAATCAAGAAACAACAGTCGAGCTAGACGAATCTCAAACAACCGTGTCAGATCACCCATAGGAAGATGTCACGAGCTAGCCATAACATAATGCAGAATAACGACCGATGGAGGCTGGAACCTTGAGTCAACCACTACCAAAAAAGGACAAGCAACAGGTACCTGAGACACCACACAAGAAACCCATCGCAACCATTGTTTTGTCGTGTATACTAGAAGGGGTACGAGTGAAATCAAACTTGCTAGGTTATGTCGAGAAGATAAAATACTCATACCACGATGTAACAGACACATACAAGTTCCTAGAGTTCAGAAAGAAAGTCTACCTATAGACTGTGGGTCTGGATGCATTTGGGGAACCGGTTAATGAACCACTCCAGTGGGAAACAGGATTGGCAAAAACACAGATTTAAGGTCTACTAGAGCTACAACACTTTGGAAAAGGACAATATGCAAGCAGTTGCATCAAACAATTGACGGCGGTCACACATGGTGGGGATATACAGTTGGACAAGCTCGTCTCCATAGACGTAGAGCTCATTGTGCACATTACAGGGATGCCATCCTGAGGCATGGATCCCACGCAATTTCTCGATGACAAAAAAAAGTAGAAAGCACTCGCGGAAGAGATGAAAAATAGATACGACACTGATAGGGGAACGCGATGAATCATCATCAAGAGGATCAATGATGCCGTGACACAAATGGCCGCAAAAATCATGGCCTGCAAGTGCTAAGAAAATTCCGTAAGGAGGAAGTCCTGGCTAGGGTCATCACAGTTGCAGCACAATGTGCCAAGGGCATAACAGTTAGCTGGGCACCCTATCTTTCGAATTTGTTTCTGGATGGCTGCAAGGATGCGCAGGATCTAGGAACATAATTTCATTACTCATGGTTGCTCATGCTGATAGCCATTATGGGATGGAAGGAACCAAACTATGTATATTTTTCCACCAGACCCAAACCTAATCATGGAGCCAAATATTTATCACTTGGCACCACGACAGACGCAAGAATCAGAAATATGAACGCATCCATATTCGAAGGATATCTATGCGATCTACAGAAGGCTATCACCAACCTATGGAGAATAACACCATAGGATGTCGCATACTATCGAGACATCGCCAACTTCAAGGCCACTCGACATGCAATGTGCATACAGGTACGGAAGGACCCCAACAAGCAGTGGCTACAATTGCGCTACTGCATCATGGAGGGAGACATCGAAATGGTTATTAGAGATTGGGAAGACGACTGGAAAATTCCAGTCCTCACCCAAGATATACCTGGAAGAACAGACGAAGAGGAGGCAGGGTAGGAAGAAACACAGCCTCAGGAAGTCTCAGTGCCCAAGAAACCAAGGACGAGCCAGACCAAAACAAAGCAGACGAAAGAAGGGACATCTAAAATGACGAGCCAGAAGGGGAAGAAGAATAATATGCAGTCGGACCAAGTACAACAGAAACAGGTTGAGGCAGTGCAGGGGACTCAACCAAGTTCCAACCCACAAGAACCAGGCTTGACTAAGAGGCCAACTTCTCAGATGGGGGCTATGCACAAGAAGATGAAGGCGCAAATAACACCTCCAAAATACACGATCACTGAGGATGATGCAGAGATGATAGCCCAAATAGTTCAGGATCGTACATCTGAGGATTTTGAGAATGTTGTGCACCATAGGGACATAATTCAAGATGATCTAGCAGACATGAGATATCTCCTAAAGCGGACTGGGGAAGCGCAAGCCGCGGGCAACAACATAGGAACAGGGTTGTCAACATCACAGACATGAGAAGAATCTGAAGTAAGGGAGTGAGATACAGTCCACACAATACCGTAGCCGAGTGAAACATTCCACATTAATCCCAGCATGATATGCATGGATGAGATCATGGGGCAGACACCCCTAAAGGACTTAGCTCAACTCCAATTGGTATTACCATAGATACCATCCAAAGCTCTACACAAATTACAGGTTAGCGTTACCCAAGAAGTACAGTCTCGTGCACACACAAACACAACTGAATTATAGCAGGCAAAGGATAAACGGGTCACGCTGGAATTGATATATGAGCAGGCCAAGATTGAGATCCAAGAGTAGAGGGAGCGCGCGAACGGATTGGAACAAATAGTGGCCGAAACGTATGAGAAGATTCCAAAAACACGCAGAGGGACGGACTCACAGCAACAGAGAAGATTGATCAGATTGCACAGGCAATTGATCGATATCAGAAGGAGATCGAGAATCTTCATGAGCAACTCACACCTACAACTCCACCAAAGGTAAGGGAGCAAAGGAATCAAGAGGCAACAAAGTAGCTACAGGAGATAGAGCATCAGGTCAACATAGCAGCCGACTTGTTCGATAAAGTAACACAACTTTGGATGAAGCTAGAAGAGGACCAACAAGTCCAGCGGTGGGACAAGGAAGAGGAAAGGATAAGCGAAACTATCCAAGACTTCAAGCAGAGGCAGAAGACAATTTCCATCACAAAATGCATCAAAGGGGCGTTTGATATGAAGAAACTACATGCAAAACTCACCTCTGCACAAACACAAAAAAAGGAGCGTCAGGCTCAAATGGAACCACTTCAAGAGCGAGTAGTCGAAGTCATTGCACAGGCATAGGAAGCCAATATGTATATGTCACAGATCCAGACAAAGTGTGTAATGTTGATCAACGACGAAATTGCAGTCCAGATAGTAGATGCAGTCAAGGAGAAGACCGCGTAGGCTCAAACACAAGCAACGAATCTCAAGGAGAAGTTCCAGGTGATCATCAGGGAGATCGATGAGGCACACAAAGGATAGGTGGCTCGAGACGAGCCGCATGTCAGTGTTGGGGGCTTGTTGGAAGCAGGCCAAAGCAGAAATAAAGGTTATTTTGGGAAATAAGGCATGCAGGAAGAAAGCGACAGTTGGAAGGAAGAGCAACATGTGTGCATGCATGGAAGACCTAACAACGTTAGGGTTAGGGTTTTTGCAATATATTGTAATGGATGGCGAGCTAGGAAGATAGATAGAGAGAGATAGATACCTAGGTCTAATAGAGTAGAGAAAGTGATGCGAAGAGAGGATGATGAGTTGTAATATTTTGCTATACGACCTAATTTCGTAAGCTGTTGAGCTGGAGAGGAGCAAGGAGGGTAGATCTTGAGGGTTAGATCGCAGGCTAGGGATCCTGGTGTGATCTAGTCTACCTCAGAATAGATCTCGGCCCGACTGAGAAGAGTTGTAAGGCGCACAATGCCGTAGTTTTGGAACTACCATAATAAAAGAGTCGAGAAGCTAGATCTTTGTGGACGTAGCCCAGGAGGGGGTGAACCACGGTAAAAAATGTGTTATGTGATTGAATGCATGTGTTCCTTTATTGTCTTCAGTAGTTAGTGATGTGCTAAATGTATGAGTTATTATATTCCCTGCATAATCATGAATGACAGTGCATTGCATTAATAAGTTATAATAGAGTTCTCATCGTACAGTTCCTAGTTCCCCTACTCAATCCTGGGCTGCAAACACATGAGTATTTTAGACACCCATTAACACTATCTCGAGTGAGACGGCGCAATGCACCCTGTGTGCTGCATTTCTTTCTGGTTTACCAAGAGGGCCAATAGTTTTAGAGACTTTGTTGGAACCCCGAACCGACATGAACCCTGGGTCACCCAAGATTAAGATGTACACTCATACAAGATAGAGTGACAACCAACAACCTAGGAAATTCATTCTTCTTGGCAGTCACTCTGAGCAGTGGTCAAGTAGAATGGTCCACATTGTCAAGCAGTCATTCTTTCGAAGTTCACAGTTGTGAGCAATTTCTAAGAATGATCTGTTTTGGAGGTTGGTGCATGACAATCATTTCTAGTAGGAAATGGTCCATACAATCATTCCCTAGGGCATACTCATTCTCTCAAGGTTGCACTATGATTAGTGTCGGAGGAATGGCCAATTTAGGTGAATGGTCCAGGTTCAACAAATCAGGGACATGCATTCCCTAGGGCATACTCATTATCTCTAAGTTGCACTATGATTAGTGTAAGAGGAATGGCCCAGTTAGGTGAATTGTCCATGCTCAGAAATCAGGGACAATTATTCTTCTATGCTTGAGAAGAATAGTCCAGATAGCCCATGGATGATGTTTTACCTTCTAAGGGCAGATGCTCTTCCAGATCTCACAAATGTGAGTGGAAGAAGGGCCCAGATGACTCAGTTTATATCATGATATTGTTTTTATGCAGGTTGATGTCAGATGATATGATTGTTGTGGAGACTTTATGTCTCTGGACAATAGATGTATGCTACCATGGTGGATGTGTTCCACTGGTTGTGACTATGCGTCACTGATTAAGTAGTCGTGTGGTACTTGGTGTGGTTGTGTACCATGAGATAGTAGTTGTGTACTACTATGGATAGACACAATTGAGTTCTATTGAATGACATTATTCCGATTTCCATGAAGACTATCAATAGTGTTGGAAATGATTATCAACTAGATGGATAGTTAATATGCTAGTGGACAGACATTCTCCAGGCGGAAAATGGTCCAGAACATTTATTCTTCTAGGACGTGTCTGGATTAGAAGAATATTCGTTGTAGCCCATGGCTTGGCTTCCAACATCTGTTGGAATAATTATTCTTCTAGGACATATGTCTGAATTAGAAGAATGGTTCTTGTATCACTCTGTGGAGTGAGTGACTTATCCAACATCATGCCTGATTACTCAGATGGAGTATGGATTTGAGAGATGATACAGTTGATGCTATCAGATGATAATCATAGTGATGATGTGCTTGTGATTTGATCATGAGATAGCCTGTGTGGCTATGATGATGCTACCGGTTGAATGGTATGTTTTTGATCAAGACCATTACCTTTAAATACCTCCCTAGATAGGAGGGAATGTTTATATTGTGGTAGTTGCGGGAGGCATTAACCTCCACATGTAACCCTGACAAGAATAGAATATTTAGGGAAGGAATAAGAAACCCTGAAGCATTGGATATAACCCTAGAAGACAAGTCGGCTAAAGAAAATAATTTAATATTGAGTCTTTAGCCTCTAGAAAGACAAGTCATCCCAGACAACTAATAAAGAGCAGTATAAATAAAGGATGCCAAAGCTCATTTTTACACACACTGCTCGCAACTGCAGAAATCTAGTGCGTACTACAGAAATTCAGTAAGTGTGCAAGTCTAGAGAGTAGTTGCAGTTGCAACTACTGCAACTAGTATTTTCATTTTTAGGCTTGGACTTCTCTTGGTTATGGTTTGGACTTTATGCCTTGTGCGCCAACTCTAAAGAGAAGTATGCTACATTGATTAGCTATTAGGCCTAGGGTTTGCTTCCATAATTATTCAATGTCAAGGTTAAGGTGCTTGGGGGTGGCTTCGGCCTATGGTTGGGTGACAATATTGGTATATTGTCTATGGTGAAATGAGCACACCTACTTTTCTAACACAAAAGGGGCACATCAGACCCAACTCCTCCCATTGTGGAAGCCCAATTGTACTAGTGTAGAAGAAATACGAGGCCTGACGACTCTGCATAGAACATTAAACAAAATCACAGTCAGGAACTGGTACCCAATTCCCAAAATTGATGACCTTCTTGACCAACTCAAGGAGGAAAATTTCTTCAGCAAGATTGACCTAAAGTCTGACTACCTCCAGGTTCCCATCGAACCAACTGATGTATGGAAGATAACTTTCAAATCTAAAGAAGGTCTCTTTGAATGGCTGGTCATGCCCTTTGGCTTAAAAAATGCACCAACCACTTTTATGAGGTTGATGGATGATGTATTGAGACCCTTCACCAACTCTTTTGTGGTGGTATATTTGGATGACATCCTCATCTTCAAAAAAACTTGGGAGGAGCACATGCAACATATTCAATTGGGAGGAGCACATGCACTTTGCGGCAGAACAAGCTATATGCAAACTTAGAAAAATGCTCCTTTGGCATGAACAAGGTCCAATACTTGGGCTACATTGTTGATGATGATGGGGTACATGTTGATCCAACTAAGATCCAAGTCATATGTGATTGGCCAACCCCAACCACACTAACCAAGCTTCAAAGATTCTTGGGACTGGCCAACTTCTACAAACGGTTCGTGTTGGGATTCTCCCATATTGCATGGTCCCTCGACCAAGTAACCAAGGGCGGTGGTAGGGAAAATTTCACGTGGGGGAAGGAACAATAATGAACATTTGAAGATTTGAAGAATATGATGCAGGAGCATCGCTCCACCTCATAAAACACCAACAAGTCAGCGCATCAGTGCACAAGGAGGAATAGGTTCCAAGGGAAGAGAGGCACCAACCCTCTCATTTTAAACCTAAATTTAAATTTTAATGCAAATTCAATGTAATTAAATGTTTGATGGCTCAAGGAAAACCAAGTGAATGTCTTTACACATGTGAGTTATTGTAATAGATAGAGTCACCTTTAATGGTTGACAATAGGAGGGTTTTAGATCTGATTCAGACTAGATGCCCATTGATTGCAATTGAATGCAATTCAATGTGAGTAGGTAGTTGGAGGGAAGGCTCGATGAGCCCCTCTTTTGTAAAAATCCATTGTATCAAAATTTCAGGAGTGTTAGAATGAGTTGAGAGAGCATTAAAAAGAGATCTCAAGAGAGGAGAGGAGAACATCTGAGACTCTGTTGCAGTCCATCATTTGTAAATATTTGTACAAAAGCATTCAAATATTAATACAAAAGCAGTTTTTCCTGCATATGAGGTTTTCTGTGTTTTTTTATGTGAGTGAATGTTTAGTTTCTGAATGTTTTCTATGTTTATTTATGTATGTTGTTAGATGCATGTATGTTACCTTTGCAAGAATTAGATAGAATTCCCTATCTGTAGATTCTGAGTAGTTCTGGGCTCTTAGGCTTGTGTAAGGAGTGCACACCAGATTTAGAGAAAACTTTGTGAAGCCAGTGCAAGGAGTGCGCCCGAACTCTCTCTCAAGTTCGGAGAAGAGCGTGCCAAGTGGGCACACTAGACTAATTCATTCACCTCAGAAGGGAGGAGTAGTGTTAGTGAAGGCATGCCAGAGTTACTGAACACTCTGAAGAAGATTTACCAGAGTTACTGAATACTCTGAGGTCTCTTCAAGGAGTGCATTGAGCAGGCATAAGGAGTGCACAAGAAATTTGTTTTAAGTTCTAGGAGAAGGTTTCCAAGGGGGCACACCGGAAGGAAAATATTAGGAGGAGCAGTGCAATTCTACACTGAGAGCGCAAGGAGTGCACAAATGATCTTTTAGAGTTCATGTTTTAGAGGAGAAGCCAGTGCAAGGAGGGCACTAAGGACAGTTACAAAGTCCATATCCTCAGGAGGAGTTGCTGAGAATACCAAAGAGACTAAACCCTTTGAAGTTTGAGCAATTATAAGCTCAGGAGGGACAATGTGAAGTTTTTTCAATCAGGTGCAAGGAATGCACAAAGCCAACACATTGCTAAAGTGTTGGGCAAGCTCAGGAGAACGAGTGCAGAGTGCTAGAAGGGAACAATAGATTATTTGAAGGAGTTAAGGGCTGAGACCCTTAGGACTTGAGTAAGTTGAAAGCTCAAGAGGAATAGTGCAAGTGTGCGCAAGGCCTATGCAAGGAGTGCATAAGGCAGAGACAATCTGAGTTCTAGACTGTGAAGAAAGAGCAAAACATGTGCAAGTGAACTTGTTTAAAGTTCAAATCTCAGGAGGTGTAGCATAGGTGGAGGTCGAGCAGTCAAATCGTAGAGAAAGATTCAAAGGTCAAAGCATTGGAAAATTATCTAAAGAATCCTTCGTTCGGAAAAAACGCACAATAACCACAGGGAGGAGCTACAACAACAATTAGATTGGTTGTGGGAAGAAATATGGACCATTAGATCAGAGTCCAGTGGAATGAGGTGTGCATAGAGTAGAAGGATAGATCCCATTCATTGGATCTAGGTGCAAGGATCTATAGGCGTTGGATCTAGGTAAGTTGCTCAGGTTTTAACCCTCTGGACCCTTTTGAACTTCGTAAGTTTGGAGGATTTGTTTGTTTCAAGGGTCAAACAGATTAGATCTGTTCGGAAGTTTGTAGGAGAGTGGACAACCGTTGGATCAGGAGGAGTTGCATGAGTGTAAATTAACGAAGTCCTTAGGACTTCATGCATTTGGGAGATTTGGCGTGTGGAGAAATCGGTACACCCAAAGTCTCGAAGGCCGGAGTAAATCATGGCCATCCAAAATCCGAGGACACGTGTGAGCATAACGTGTAATCTGGAGGAAGTTAGGAATGGAGGACTCCCAAAGTCCCAAAGCCTCAGAGTTCATCTGGGCCTTCCATTGGAGAGGATACACGTCGATAGATTAGAATATCCGGAGGATAAGCACTCCAAAAGAATAGGGGGAAGAGCAGGTCGATATCTCCGGAGTCCCAAAGTCTGGAGTTGATCTGGACTGTTGATTAGGGGAATGACACGTGGCATTAGATCTAAAATTACGGAGGACAGACACTCCAAGAAAAAGTCAACAACGTGGAGTGAGAAAACCTGGAGGCCCAAAGGCCGAAGCCAATCGGGGCCATCCAAAGCAGTGGACACATGGCATCAGATTGTGAAGTCCAGAGACTTAGTACTCTAGGGGAAAGATGAGCAAGAGTGTGCAGGGGCAGAAATCACCGAAGCATTGTATGTTGTTGATCCTCGTAGGGAATAGGAGCCGTCAAATCCATTGATTTTCGATGATCGACACTTTGCGAGTGCTAGGTGTATTGGATGCAGTTAGAAAATCCCCGAAGCCCGAAACAAAGTGGTTTAAGCCGTCGATCTCGACGCTTGAGAACTGTTGATATTGCCGCCTATTGTTATTTTGGCAGTTCGTAAGATTCATGCATTCAATGAAGTTAAGGGATAAGAAAGGTAGATCGTCGAAGGCTGAAGCACCAAAATAACGCCTTTTGTCTTGGCGCTCGCTCACAACCCTCGGTCACATGCTATTGTTGTTGGAGGAAAAGGGGCTAAGGCCAAATTCAAATTTGTAAAAAGGTAAGGGGATTAATAAAAGAGCTCGCGAGTCTTTTGAATGACCTGCACCTTAGGTAAAGGACATGTGTTCGATAATGGGGGCTCAACAGAGCCCAAAGAGCCAATTCAACTCCTGATTTGGAACGATCCTAGACCGGGAGGTCGCGTGGACCCTGGGTGAGGGAGGGGGTTTACATCAACATTGCTTGTGCTCAACTCCAATACTCTCCTTACCCGTTCTGCAACAACCATTTGAGATTGAGAATGATGCATCTGACTATGCTATAGGCACAGTTCTCACTCAACACGGTCATCTGGTAGCATACTATAGTGAGACACTCTTAGATACTGTCCGGAAATACCCCACCTATGAAAAGGAAATGTATTCCATTGTACAAGCCTTTAGTCAATGGAAACATTACATTGTGGGAAAGGAGACAATCATCCACACCAATCACAAGTCTCTACAATTCATACAGACACAGGGGAAGTTGCAGAACGACCGCCATCAGAAGTGGTCCACCTACCTACATTAGTTCCATCTCAACATCAAGTATAATACAAGGAGCACAAATCATGTCCCTAACTATGTCAATCTACCTCTCGTGGTTTCACTCACCACCGTGCTCCATTCATGTGGACATGAGGCATCTGAGTGTCCCCAACTTTATCAATAAGATCCAAACTTCACCACCACCTATCAGATGTTGGGTACAAGCACTAATTTCACTGATTTTCACATTCAAGATGGAATTTTATGCCATCTTTCCAATCTCCGTGTTCCTGCAAGTGAGCGTGCAAAGATTATATGGGAGGCTCACTACAGTCGAATGGCAATAACTTTTGGCATGGAGAAAACTATGGTCGTTCTACAAAAACATTTTTATTGTCCAAAACTCCAACATGATGTCAGCAAGTATATCTGATCTTGCACTACCTATGCCATTTCCAAATCAACCATTGAGAAGAAAGGATTACACACCCCTCTTCCTACTCCCGAGAGGCCTTGGGAATCCATCTCAATGGATTACATATATGGCTTTCCATCCACCAAGAAAGGAAATGATTGTGTATTTTTGGTAGTTGATCTATTTTCGAAGATGGCCATCCTCAAAACCTACAAGAAGAGCATCACAACGATAGATAATGCCAAGATCTTCTTCGAACGAGTGTGGGTCCATTTTGGGATACCACAGACCATCATCTATGATCAGGATAATAGGTTCCTCAACACATTTTGGTCGAGTCTTTGGTCATTGTTGGACTCCAATCTCACTAAATCCATTGCTTTCCACCCCCAAACCGACGACCAAACAAAGGTCGTCAATCAAATGATTGTGCACATCCTACACATGTACAACTCTAAGAATCCATGTACTTGGGATGAGAGTCTTCCCTATGTTTATAATAGCTACAACAGGGCTATCCATAGTTCCACTGACCGTATCCCATTTCAGATGGGGCTAAGATTCCAACCCTTGGGTAGCATTGATGTTGCATTAACTCTTTCCACCACACATGCAGAATCTTCCCATGTTTAGTATGAGGCCAACAAATCCACCAGATTCATTGAGTGGATTCAACACATCCGCCAACATGTCCATGATATTTTGCAGAAATCCAATGTTAAGTACAAGCAATGCCATGATCAACACAGGGTACCACACCAGTTTCAATTGGGAGACAAGGTTTGGTTACATTTGCAGAAAGAGCGCCTTGCAGAGCCCCATCAGAAGCTTCAACCACTTTGCTATGAGAATTACACTATCACCGAGGCTGTGGGTAGCGATGATTTTGAGCTCAACACTCCACCCTTCCTTGGCTTGCACCCAATGTTCAATGTGGACCTCCTTTGACCATATTTTATACCATTATTGGACACCTTAGAGATTGTAGAACAACTGACACCAACATAGTTCAACCCTGACTACATGGAACATGCATCCACTGATCAGATAGTGGAAACACAGGTTAAGGGCACTCACCAGCAGAGGATCCAGCTTTATCGGGTTGTCAAGGTAGGGCAACTCCTACACCAAGGCAAGTGGCTCACCCGGGGCAAAATTCAAAAAACATTTCCTCACCTGATGGGGGAACTCAATGTATTGGAGACCATTGCTTCCTAAGGGGGGAGGACTGATCCAGGTGGATATTGGTCGCCAACCACCCATTCCAACTAGCTCCTCTTGAGAGTTTTTAGTTCAACATGTTCTTTTGTACTTCTTTGTAATTGTGGGTTCTACACTTTTGAGGCTATTTGAATCCCTACACATCTACCAGGTGGAGATTGGGGGCCACCTACCTAATCCAACTGGCTTAGTTTGGAATTTTTTTATGTCAGCACATATTCCTGTACTTTCGAGGGCCCTTTTGGGGCCATAAACAATGTTTTTTGGGCTGTCCTTAGTCAAATTTTAGATGAAGTCAGGTTTGACGACACAATGTGTAGTTCTCAAAAATAACTTTCCAACAGGCTATCACGTGCCTAAAACAAAGGTCGTATGAAAAAGTTATGACCCCAGGAAGTCGAGGTACCAACTTACCCATTAAAGCCCACAAAACTTTTTGCGTTTCACCTCCTAGGGTTAGGTTTTTGGATGTCTAGGGTTTGGCATTCATGAATAATGTTAAAAAGGCCTCTGGAGCCTCATTGTAATCATTCTACGTAGATGGATGGACGTAGCAGCCACATCTCTTCTCAGATATTGAAGGATCAGATCCTATCACTAAGAGGGTGGGGGGTGAATCAGTGACACAATAATTTTATCATTTTCTTTTATTTATGCAAACAAAATTTTGAAACAATATTTTGTCGTGGAACCGAATTGGGAAAAACCACAAACACTTTTCTATTAACTGCAAAATTTATTTTACATGTTACATAGAAGGAATATATTCTTCCTTTTCGATCAAAACCAATTGATCAGGATGCACCCACACCCTTGTTCACCAACACCAATTGGTAGGAGGCTACGCCCCCCTGTTTATTCAACTACAACTGAAAAGGAAGCACCAACTCCCTCTGCAGGCACCAACCTGCCCTTGCACCACCCAACCACACTTATTTTCTGAATCTAGAAAAAACTTCTGTATAAAGTCTTTACTGCATCTTTCTCTGCTCCTGTGATTTAATATATCTTCTAAATCGAACTACAAAGACACTTTCTTCTCACCACTTGATGACATGGCATGAGCCAAGTGTCTGTCACGTGTCACTCCGATTCTTGATTTGCACATACTTGAAATGTCAATTTCAACTTGACACTTGTCATTATCTGACTGTGCCACATGTCCTTGCTTATGTGGTTTGTCAATGTTGTTTGTCACATGTCCTTGGTGACATGGTTTGATGATGTAGATGTCCTGATGTGACGACAGAGAGTGACTTCGAAATTTTATCTTTCGGGACTTCAGGTATTTCGATATCTCAATTTCAAAAATCTTCCGAAGTGAGATTCCCGAAGCGTAACCTCCTCACATATTTAGACCCAAAGTGAATTATGTTCGTTTGATCAAGATCTTAGATTGACGGCTCAATCTGTCTACGATGCTACTTTGCCTTGGTTTAAGTCTAATGGCCCTACATATTTGCTTATCCTATCCTTCCACTTAAAGTGATCCAACGACTGACGGATATTCAACTAATCAAATTCTCAATCGTTTTTCCCCACTTATCCTATCCTTCCATTTAAGGTGATCCAACGGTCGTGAAGACTCTCGAAATATATTAACGATCAAGGATGATTTCGGAACCACAACTTGCAAGTGATTTAACTCGTCATGCAAACTCCGCAATTTGAAGTTGTGCATTGTTGGTGAGTCAACCACAATCATCGATCTTCGAAGCTATAAGATCTGACGGTCCCGACTGATTGCGGGATTGGAAATAACACAATATTTAATTCTCCTTTCGATCTCCGTAATCTATTCCTGTCGTTTATCTGGCGATTGCACATCCGATGGTCACGATTTAATCCGACTTAATCTGATCGTTTGTTGGATCAATCACAATCGTCAATATTTGAGTTTATGATATATGACGATCTAGACTGATTGCGGGATTATAACTAGCGAGTCATTTGATTCTTCTTTCGCTCTCCCCAATTCATCGCGCCATCTCTTCTGAGCTTTGATCTTTATTCGCTAACCCTCCTAAGCTTCTATATATTCACATCGTCCAACTGTTTGACATCAACCATAATACTGTTGATATCAATGACAATTCGTCATACCAACTTATCATCACATCAATGACATCGTCTGTTGACATCAATGAAAATACATCAATGAGACTATGTCCAACAATCTCCCCCTTTGTCATTGATGGCAACAAACCAACTTTACACACAGTCTCCCCCTGCGATGATGATTCTCTCTTATGACGTTATTCTCCCCCTTTGACAACAATGGAAAATGGTTGCTTCCCCTATGGTAAAGCTCTGTCTGTCTATATATTTTTTGATAAGAATCTGAACACGGGTAACTTATCTTGCAATCATACTTTTCTTGTCATAACTAAATGAATCCTTCTGATTTTGATAGTTGTCTCCCCCTGATTTGGTGCCAATTGATGCATTATTTTCTTGAGATATTTAGGTTGGAAGAGGGATTAGTCCCAATTTATGCTTGAGATATTCAAATACAACTCTGCCTAAGGGTTTTTTGAAAATATCTGCCACCTGTTCTTGTGTCGGGACATATTCCAATTTAATGTTCTTATTTTCGGCCTGATCTCTTAGATAGTGGTATTTTAGGGAATATGTTTTGATTTGGAGTGTTGGACATGAGTGTTGGAGAGACTTATAGCGCTTGTATTATCACAGTGGATAATAGTAGGTTCTTCAAATACTATTTTGATGTCTTGTAAGGTTTGTTTCATCCATTCCACTTGTGTGCAAGATTATGCTACTACAATATACTCAGCTTCAGTGCTAGATAGAGAAATTGAGGACTGTTTCTTGCTTATCCAAGCTACCAATGATTCTCCCCCCAAAAATGATCCTCCACTTGTACTTTTTCTTTCATCTACACTACCTTCCCAATCATCACCTGAATAAGCTTTTAATGTGAATGAATCCTTGCTAGGGTAGCACAAACCAAGATCTATAGTTCCTTTCAAATACCTAAAGATTCTTTTTACAACTTGAAAATAGCTCTCCTTTGGTGTTTCTTGGAATCTAGCCACCATCCCAACAACTTGCTTGACATCAGGTCTAGAAGCTGTTACATTGAGTAAAATCCCAATCATTGATCTATAGTGTTTTGGATCTATAGCTTTAGACTCATCTTCCTTGCTTAGTTTGCATCCAACTGTCATAGGTGTACTAACAGGTTTGCAATCCTCTAACTAGAATCTCTTAAGCATATCTTTAACATACTTAGAATGATGTATAAAGACTCTTCTTTTGGACTGTTTTATTTGTAATCCAAGAAAGAAATTCAGTTCGCCAAGCAAAGACATTTCAAATTCTTGCTGCATCATCCTAGAAAAGTCATTACTCATTTTTTCATCATCACTGCCAAATACAATATCATCAACATATACTTCCACAATCATCGTGTTATTACCATCAATTTTACAATAAAGATTGTTGTTTGCTGATCCCCTTTTGAGGCCTTGTTTTTGTAAGTAAGAATCTAGCCTTGCATACCAAGCTCTAGGTGCTTGTTTTATCCCATAGAGTGTTTTTTTTAGTTTACAGACATAGTATCCTTTGTTAGTTAATTGAAACCCTTCTGGTTTCTCAATATAGACTTCTTCTTCTAAGTTTCCATTGAGAAATGCTTACTTGACATTCATTTGGTATACTTTAATTTTTCTTTAGCTGGAGAAGGCTAGGAACATCCTAATTGCCTCTAATCTAGCCACATGTGCAAAGGTTTCTTCATAGTCTACTCCTTCAACTTGAGCATATCCTTTACATACAAATCTAGCTTTGTTCCTGATTACTTGCCCGTTCTCATTCATTTTGTTTTTATACACCCATTTAATTCCAATGTCATTTTTGTTTTTTGGTCTTGGAAGTAGTTCCCAGGTTTGATTTTTTTCAATCTGGTCCAATTCTTCATTCATAGCATTGACCCAATTCTCATCTTTACATGCCTCTTTGATTGAGCTGGGATCAATATTTATTTTTGTTTGATACAACAGTTGGCTTCTTGTGTGCACTCTATCACTCTTATTTCCAATAATCAGTTCTTCAGGATGATTCTTTTGATTCATTATAGAGGGTGTCTTTGTGTCTCTTCTTGGGGATTCTTCTCTTGTCTCTTCTTCTTGAATATCCTCTTCATCTTCACTAGTATCCATATCATCCTCTTCCCTTTATTATTTATCCTTTTCTACTCCTTATGCTTGTGTACCAACTGACTCATCATCATCTTCATCTTCACTGTCAAGTATAGTCTCTTGATTTTTGATCCTTATTGTTTTAAGATCATCCACCTTGACATCTGCACTCTCAAAAATCTTATGTAATCTAATATTGTAGCATATGTATGTCTTTTTGGTTGAGGCATATCCAAGAAAGATACCTTCATCAGATCTAGCATCAAATTTTTTGAGATTCTCATCAAGCCTTTTGATGTAGCACTTACTTCCAAAGACCTTGAAGTATTTTACCGATGGAGCTCTTCCAAACCATAGTTCATAAGGGGTCTTATTACTATTAATACTGAGCTAACCTCTGTTCAACATGTATACTACTGTGTTCACAACTTCCCTCCAATATCCATCAGACAATTTTCCGTCATTAAGCATAGTCCTTGCAGCCTCCTGAACTATTCTATTCCTTCTCTCAGCAATCCCATTTTGCTGATGTGTTTTGGAAACATAGAATTGTCTTTTTATTCCATAGGTTTCACAGAAGAGTTCAAACTCTTTTGAGGTGAACTCACCACCATTGTCTGATCTAAGAAATTTTATTTTTGTCTCCTTTTCATTTTCAACAAGGGTTTAAAGGCTTTGAATTTTTTAAGTGCTTCTGATTTTTCTTTGAGAAAACATATCCAACCCATTCTAGTAAAATCATCAATGAACAACATAAAGTAGGACTCTCCTTGCAAACTCTTGGTCCTTGTAGGTCCACATAGGTCAATGTGAACAAGCTCTAAAGGTTTTGAGATTGTGTATTCTTTTTCTTTGAACCTTATTATAGTTTGCTTCCCTAGTTGACAGTGTCTACACATAGTATTTGAGGGATTTATGATCTTTGGCATGTTTCTTACTGCACCAAGATTGTTGAATTTTACTAGATTGTCAAAGTTAATGTGCCCCAACCTTCTATGCCATAGCCAAATTTCATCTACCAGATTTATATGACATTCCTCATTCAATTTTGCATATAGTACATATACATTTTCGGGAGTTCTAGGAGCAATACCAACCAATTTTCTTGTGTCTTCTCTCCTAATCTCACATTTCTGGGAATCAAAGATGTAGAAGTGCCCCCGATCACAGGTTTGGCTGACACTTAATAGACTAGGTTCAATTTTTTCAACAAGCAACACATTTTTGGCTTTGTCTTTTCCCAAACTCACAATGCCTTTCCCAAGTATGGTACATGAAGCATTGTCACCAAATGTAACTTTACCCTTTTGTTTCTTTAAGTCTAAAAACTTGTCCTTGTTACCTGTCATATGTTTTGAGCACCCACTGTCAACATACCAAAGGTCTTTTTTATCTTAGGCTTTTAAGGCAATAAGACATTCCCCTTTTGATGTGTTTTCTCTCCAAAGTTTCTTTTGCTCTCTAATGAAGTTTGGTTGTTCTGAAACTTCCATTAATCTGCAATTAATGGCCTTATGTCCATAATTATGACATCTAAAGCATTCTGGGTCCCCTTCTTGTAGAGGTGAAAAGGAGTTATATTTTATGATTTTAACTTGATTTACTACTTGTTTATCTTTAAGGTTATAGTTCTTAACCTTTAGATTTTTTCTTCTATACGCTCTACAATTCATAGCTTTGTGTTCGAAATTTGAGCATGCAAAGCAATAACCAAATAAAATGCGAGGATACCTGTTTTGATAAACCTTATTTGCTATTGTTTGCGATGCTGCTTTGCCTTGGTTTAGGTCTAACGACCCCCCATCTTTGCTTATCCTATCCTTCCACTTAAAGTGATCCGACGACTGACAAATATTCAGATAATCAAATTCTCAATCGTTTTGCCCCACTTATCCTATCCTTCCATTTAAGGTGATCCAACGGTCGTGAAGACTCTCGAAGTAGATTAACGATCAAGGATGATTTTGGAACCAAAATTTGTGAGTGATTTAACTCGTCACCCAAACTCCGCAATTTGAAGTTGTGCGTTGTTGGTGAGTCAACCACAATCATCGATCTTTGAAGCTATAAGGTCTGACGGTCTTGACTGATTGAGGGATTGGAAATAGCACGATATTTAATTCTCCTTTCGATCTCCACAATCTATTCCTGCCGTTGATCTGGTGATTGCACATCCGACGGTCATGATTTAATCCGACTTAATCTGATCGTTTGTTGGATCAACCACAATCGTCGATATTTGAATTTACGAGATCTGATGATCTAGACTAATTGTAGGATTATAACTAGCGAGTCGTTTGATTCTTCTTTCGCTCTCCCCAATTCATCACGACATCTTTTATGAGCTTTGATCTTTATTCGCTAACCCTCCTAAGCTTTTATCTATGCACATCGTCCAACTATTTGACATCAACCATAATACTGTTGATATCAATGAAAATTCGTCATACCAACTTATCATCACATCAATGACATCGTCTGTTGACATCAATGACAATACATCAATGACACTATGTCCAACAATCTCCCCCTTGTCATTGATGGCAACAAACCAACTTTATACACAGTCTCCACCTGTGATGATGCTTCTCTCTTATGAAATTATTCTCCCCCTTTTACATCAATGGAAAATGGTTGCTTCCCCTATGGTAAAGCTCTGTCTGTCTGTATACTTCCGATCATAATCTCAACACGGGTAACTTATCCTCCAATCATACTTTTCTTGTCATAACTGAATGAATCCTTCTGATTTTGATTGTTGTCTCCCCCTGATTTGGTGCCAGTTGATGCATTATTTTCTTGAGAGATTTAGGTTGGATGAGGGATTACTCCCAATTTATGCCCGAGATATTCAAATACATCTATGCTTAAGGGTTTTGTGAAAATATCTGCCACTTGTTCTTGTGTTGGGACATATTCCAATTTAATGTTCTTATTTTCAGCTTGATCTCTTAGATAGTGGTATTTTATGGGAATATGTTTTGATTTGGAGTGCTGGACATGATTCTTGAAGAGACTTATAACGCTTGTATTATCACAATGGATAATAATAGGTTCTTCAAATACTATTTTGATGTCTTGTAAGGTTTGTTTCATCCATTCTACTTGTGTGCAAGATTCCGTGGCTTCAATATACTCAACTTCAGTGCTAAACAGAGAAATTGAGGACTGTTTCTTGCTTATCCAAGCTACCATTGATTCTCCCCAAAAAAATGCTCCTCCACTTGTACTTTTTCTGTCATCTACACTACCTGCCCAATCATCATCTGAATAGGCTTTTAATGTGAATGAATCCTTGCTAGGGTACCACAAACCAAGATCTATAGTTCCTTTCAAATACCTAAAGATTCATTTTACAGCTTGAACATGGCTCTCCTTTGGTGTTTCTTGGAATCTAGCCACCATCCCAACAACTTGCTTGACATCAGGTCTGGAAGCTATTACATAGAGTAAAATCCCAATCATTGATCTGTAGTGTTTTGGATCTACAACTTTGGACTCATCTTCCTTTCTTAGTTTGCATCCAACTGTCATAGGTGTACTAACAGGTTTGCAATCCTCTAACTGGAATATCTTAAGAATATCTTTAACATACTTAGACTGATGTATAAAGACTCCTCTTTTGGACTATATTATTTGTAATCCAAGAAAGAAATTCAATTCGCCAAGCAAAGACATTTCAAATTTTTGCTGCATCATCCTAGCAAAGCCATTACTCATTTTTTCATCATCACTACCAAATATAATATCATCAACATATACTTCCACAATCATCGTGTTATTACCATCAATTTTACAATAAAGATTGCTGTCTGCTGATCCCCTTTTGAGGCCTTGCTTTTGTAAGTAAGAATCTAGCCTTGCATACCAAGCTCTAGGTGCTTGTTTTAGCCCATAGAGTGCTTTTTTTAGTTTACAACCATAGTCTCCTTTGTCAGTTAATTGAAACCCTTCTGGTTTCTCAATATAGACTTCTTCTTCTAAGTTTCCATTCATAAATGCTTACATGGCATTCATTTGGTATGCTTAAATTTTCTGTAGCCGGAGAAGGCTAGGAACATCCTAATTGCCTCTAATCTGGCCACAGGTGCAAAGGTTTCTTCATAGTCTACTCCTTCAACTTGAGCATATCCTTTACATACCAATCTGGATTTGTTCCTGATTACTTGCCCGTTCCCATTCATTTTGTTTTTATACACCCATTTAGTTCCAATGACATTTTTGTTTTTTGGTCTTGGAAGTAGTTCCCAGGTTTGATTTTTTTCAATCTGGTCCAATTCTTCATTCATAGAATTGACACAATTCTCATCTTTACATGCCTCTTTGATTGAGCTGGGATCAATATGTATTTTTGTTTGATACAACAGTTGTCTTCTTGTGTGCACTCCATCACTCTTATTTGCAATAATCAGTACTTCATGATGCTTCTTTTGAGTCATTATAGAGAGTGTCTTTGTGTCTCTTCTTGGGGATTCTTCTCTTGTATCTTCTTCTTGAATATCCTCTTCATCTTCACTAGTATCCATATCATCCTCTTCCCTTTCTTCTTTATCCTTTTCTACTTCTTCTGCTTGTGTACCAACTGAATCATCATCATCTTCATCTTCACTGTCAAGTATAGTCTCTTGATTTTTGATCTTTATTGTTTTAAGATCATCCACCTTGACATCTGCACTCTCAACAATCTTATGTAATCTAAGATTGTAGCATCTGTATGCCTTTTTGGTAGAGGCATATCCAAGAAATATACCTTCATCAGATCTAGCATCAAATTTTTTGAGATTCTCATCAAGCCTTTTGATGTAGCACTTACTTACAAAGACCTTGAAGTATTTTACCGATAGAGCTCTTCCAAACCATAGTTCATAAGGGGTCTTACTACTATTAATCCTGAGCTGACCTCTGTTCAACATGTATACTGCTGTGCTCACAACTTCCCTCCAATATGCATCAGACAATTTTGCTTCATTGAGCATAGTCCTTGCAGCCTTTTGAACTATTCTATTCCTTCTCTCAACAATCCCTTTTTGTTGAGGTGTTTCGACAACAATGAATTGTATTTTTATTCCATAGGTTTCACAGAAGAGATCAAACTCTTTTGAGGTGAAATAACCACCATTGTCTGATCTAATAAATTTTATTTTTGTCTCCTTTTCATTTGCAACAAGGGTTTTAAAGGCTTTGAATTTGTTAAGTGCTTTTGATTTTTCTTTGAGAAAACATATCCAACCCATTCTAGTAAAATCATCAATGAAGAACATAAAGTAGGACTCTCCTTGCAAACTCTTGGTCCTTGTAGGTCCACATAGGTTAGTGTGAACAAGCTCTAAAGGTTTTGAGATTGTGTATTCTTTTTCTTTGAACCTTGTTATAGTTTTCTTCCCTAGTTGACAGTGTCTACACATAGTATTTGAGGGCTTTATGATCTTTGGCAAGTTTCTTACTGCACCAAGATTGCTGACTTTTGCTATATTGTCAAAGTTAATGTGCCCCAACCTTCTATGCCATAGCCAACTTTCATCTACCAGATTTATATGACATTCCTCATTCAATTTTTCATATAGTATATATACATTTTCGGGAGTTCTAGGAGCAATACCAACCAATTTTCTTGTGTCTTCTCTCCTAATCTCACATTTCTGGGAATCAAAGATGCAGAAGTGCCCCCGATCACAGGTTTGGTTGACACTTAATAGACTAGGTTTCATTTTTTCAATAAGCAACACATTTTTGGCTTTGACTTTTCCCAAACTCACAGTGCCTTTCCCAAGTATGTTACCTGAAGCATTGTCACCAAATGTAACTTTACCCTTTTGTTTCTTTAAGTCTAAAAACCTTTCCTTGTTACCTGTCATATGTTTTGAGCACCCATTGTAAACATACCAAAGGTCTTTTTTTATCTTGGACTTTTAAGGCAATAAGACATTCCCCTTTTGATGTTTTTTCTCTCCAAAGTTTCTTTTTCTCTCTAATGAAGTTTGGTTGTTCTGAAACTTCCATTAATTTGCAATTAATGGCCTTATGTCCAAAATTATGACATCTAAAGCATTCTAGGTCCCCTTCTTGTAGAGGTGAAAAGGAGTTATATTTTATGCTTTTAACTCAATCTACTGCTTGTTTATCTTTAAGGTTATAGTTGTAAACCTTTAGATTTGTTCTTCTATATGCTCTACAATTCATAGCTTTGTGTCCAAAATTAGAGCATGTAAAGCAATAACCAAAGAAAATGTGAGGATACCTGTTTTGATTAACCTTCTATGGTATTGTTTGCTATGCTGCTTTGCCTTGGTTTAAGTCTAACGACCCTCCATCTTTGCTTATCCTATCCTTCCACTTAAAGTGATCCGACAACTGACGGATATTTGGATAATCGAATTCTCAATCGTTTTTCCCCACTTATCCTATCCTTCCATTTAAGGTGATCCAATGGTCGTGAAAACTCTCGAAGTAGATTAACGATCAAGGATGATTTCAAAACCAAAACTTGCAAGTGATTTAACTCGTCACCCAAACTACGCAATTTGAAGTTGTGCATTGTTGGTGAGTCAACTACAATCATCGATCTTTGAATCTATAAGATCTGATAGTTCTGACTGATTGCGGGATTGGAAATAACACGATATTTAATTCTCCTTTCGATCTCCGCAATTTATTCCTGCCGTTGATCTGGCGATTGCGCATTCGACGGTCATGATTTAATCTGACTTAATTTGATCATTTGTTGGATCAACCACAATTTTCGATATTTGAGTTTATGAGATCTGACGATCTAGACTGATTGTGAGATTTTAACTAGTGAGTTGTTTGATTCTTCTTTCGCTCTCCATAATTCATCGCGCCATCTCTTCTAAGCTTTGATCTTTATTCGCTAACCCTCCTAAACTTTTATCTATGCACATCGTCCAACTATTTGACATCAACCATAATACTGTTGATATCAATGACAATTCGTCATACCAACTTATCATCATATAAATGTCATCGTTTGTTGACATCAATGACACTATGTCCAACAATCTCCCCCTTTGTCATTGATGACAACAAACCAACTTTATACACAGTCTCCCCCTGTGATGATGCTTCTCTCTTATGAAATTATTCTCCCCCTTTGAGATCAATGAAAAATTGTTGCTTCCCCTATGGTAAAGCTCTGCCTGTCTATATACTTCTAATCAAAATCTGAACACGGGTAACTTATCCTGCAATCATACTTTTCTTTTCATAACTAAATGAATCCTTCTGATTTTGATTGTTGTCTCCCCCTGATTTGGTGCCAATTGATGCATTATTTTCTTGAGAGATTTAGGTTGGAAGATGTATTACTCCCAATTTATGCCTGAGATATTCAAATACATCTTTGCTTAAGGGTTTTATGAAAATATCTGCCACCTGTTCTTGTGTCGGGACATATTCCAATTTAATGTTCTTATTTTCAGCCTGGTCTCTTAGATAGTGGTATTTTATGGGAATATGTTTTGATTTGGAGTGCTGGACATGATTCTTGGAGAGACTTATAGCACTTGTATTATCACAGTGGATAATAGTAGGTTCTTCAAATACTATTTTGATGTCTTGCAAGGTTTGTTTCATCCATTCCACTTGTGTGCAAGATTTTGCTGCTGCAATATACTTAGCTTCAGTGCTAGACAGAGAAATTGAGGACTGTTTCTTGCTTATCCAAGCTAGCAATGATTCTCCCAAAAAGAAATGCTCCTCCACTTGTACTTTTTCTATCATCTACACTACCTGCCCAATCATCATCTGAATAGGGTTTTAATGTGAATTAATCCTTGCTAGGGTAGCACAAACCAAGATCTATAGTTCCTTTCAAATACCTAAAGATTCTTTTTACAACTTGAACATGGCTCTCCTTTGGTGTTTCTTGGAATCTAGCCACCATCCCAACAACTTGCTTGACATCGAGTCTAGAAGCTGTTACATAGAGTAAACTCCCAATCATTGATCTGCAGTGTTTTGGATCTACAGTTTTGGGCTCATCTTCCTTGCTTAGTTTGCATCCAACTGTCATAGGTGTACTAACAGGTTTGCAGTCCTCTAACTAGAATCTCTTAAGCATATCTTTAACATACTTAGACTGATGTATAAAGACTCCTCTTTTGGACTGCATTATTTGTAATCCAAGAAAGAAATTCAGTTCGCCAAGCAAAGACATTTCGAATTCTTGCTGCATTATCCTAGCAAAGTTATTACTCATTTTTTCATCATCACTACCAAATATAATATCATCAACATATTCTTCCACAATAATCATGTTATTACCATCAATTTTACAATAAATATTGTTGTCTGTTGATACCCTTTTGAGGCCTTGTTTTTGTAAGTAAGAATCTAGCCTTGCATACCAAGCTCTAGGTGCTTGTTTTGGCCCATAGGATGCTTTGTTTAGTTTACAGACATAGTCTCCTTTGTTAGCTAATTGAAACCCTTCTGTTTGCTCAATATAGACTTCTTCTTCTAAGTTTCCATTGAGAAATGCTTACTTGACATTCATTTGGTATACTTTAAATTTTTTGTAGTTGGAGAAGGCTAAGAACATCCTAATTGCCTCTAATATGGCCATAGGTGCAAGGTTTCTTCATAGTCTACTCCTTCCAACTTGAGCATATCCTTTACATACCAATATGGCTTTGTTTTCCATGTCATTTGTATGGTTATCCATGTCAGTTGTCTAGTCAGCACCATTTCAGTGCCATACTGCCATGTGGTGTCCGTAAGGCTACCATGTGGCACATTTGACTGGTCCATTTGGACCCCTGAAAATGCCAAAAAAGGGGACACGTGGCAACCTGTGGTGCTTCCATGTTAGCATGCTGAAATTAACAGTACACATGTCACATTGTTGTGCTCCCAACTTAATATGCTGACGTCAACACTGTACAAACTTCGCAAGTTTTGCTTGTTTGTTGAAAATTTCAGATGGCCATAAGTTTTGCATCCGTAGTCTATTTGAGGTGTCATTTGCACTGTTGGAAATATTTTGTCGAGCTCTTCGACTTGGTGTTGTTTTAATTAAATTCTAGGGAATTTGATTTTTGGCCATTTTTTCCTTGACTAAGGACGATCCAACCTCCAACTACATAGAATCTGGTACAAGCTTCTTACTTGGTGTACCATGAAGCTCGGGGTGAAGCTTCCAACATTTACTGATCCAGTGAACCCTCATTTGGTAGTGAGTGTAATAATTGTGTGACATCATGTCTGCCTCGCTTTCACTAAAAAGAGCTTTTCTCTTCTAGCACTTTGCAACATTATTGTTGTCCCAAGATGGTGTTGGTGATGATCTCAACTCTTTTCTTGAAGAATCCTCTGCTTCTAGTACTTATGAGTATTCTCTTTCACCATACCCCAATCCTACATATCGAGGTCTTCCTTCAACCTCCAGTGGTTGAATGATGCCTTCGCCACCATTACCAAGACCTCCTCCTTTATACCCCATCTTCCTCAACAACTTCAAGCCAATGCCCTTAGTGTGTTGTTCCAAAAATCCAAAATAAGCATCTTCATTAATGAGGGAAGGAATTAAATGTGGAGAATTATCTACCTCCAATTGCTCCTCAGGGTTAGATGAAGTTTAGATGAGGTTGCTGGGAAACCACCTTGGTTACCTTGTGTCTAGAGAGCATCCTCTATTATTTGACAATATATGTAGCTATCAACATTTTCATGACAAGAACCATAACTAGTATACTTTCCATGGCCACAAGTTGGCTTGATTTTGGAGGGAACTTTTGCCTCCTCTATAGTGGAAGACTCTCCAACATGTTCCTCCACAGTCTTCTCTAACACGAGTCTCAATTTATGATTCTCATCCTCTACAACTTGTGGAAGCCTTTTGAGCTCTGCATTCCTCGCTTGAATTCAATGGTTGATTTCTTCAAGCTCTTTGAGCCATGCATTCTTCGATGTTTTTCCCATCTTGTCTTCAACACCTATAATCCATGTCAATCCTGCTCTGATACCAATTGATCTGAAATCAGTGTCACATGATACCAAAATTGATTTGGTTCTAGGCCACTTAATGAAGGTCAGATTTACAATTGCAGATCAATTGAACTTGTTTGCATCAAAGGTGAAAATATGTACTTATGAAGGCTTGAATCCAAATTGAATATTAACTTGGTGAATGTGCTATTAATCTCACAATCCATTTACTTAATGCATTTAATTATCATAATCGTGGAAATAAAACATGCATAAGAAAATATGAGACAAGAGATCACTAAATTTTTTATGGAGTTCACCAGGACATCCTGGCTACGTCTCCAGATCTGCTTGGAATATGAATCGTTGTATTATCATTCCTTTAAAAGGGATGAAATATTCTCACAAAATTTGGCATGTTCTCCTTACAGGACTGAAACCCAGAGCAACCTTAAGGCTCTGTACTATCCTTAATTCCACAGATCAGAATATGTGCCTCAACTAATGATTATGTGTTGCCAGAACTGATACACTTTGGGATTCTGGATGCATTTAGTGATTGGTTTTAACATGTGGGGTGATTTTTCATGTGATTACAGTTGTTTAAAAGTATATAAGCAAGTACACAA
>SNQJ01S0007312.1:114098-137457 GCA_010110895.2 Picea sitchensis | reverse complement strand
CAATGCCTTTCGTTTAGATTTGCCTCCTTATATGCAAATGTATGCAGTCGTTAATGTTGAGAATTTGAAATTGTATGAGCCTTCGTTGATTGATGATCATGGAGAGCATGTTCAGATTCCTTCTATAGATGATTTTCCCCCAGAGTATCTTACAGAACTGCATGAAGACACCATCCTTGACAGGAGAATGCGGACTTCAAAACGAGGAAATGTGGGGTATCTTCAAGTTGGTCTTAAAGGTACAAATACAAGTGGATTGAGGTTGGAAGGGTGAGGGAACTTTACCCTCATCTTCACATAGACTGAATATAGTCTTTTGGAGGTCCAAAAGCTTTCCAATGGGGAGGTGTGATCAGGTGATCAAATTTTGCTCAAAAATTCAAAGTGTTCGGAATCACTTCAAATCGGACGAGAGTGTAGGCCTCATCGTTGTGAACCCAATGCAACTCATTTGGGTTCAAATGGACATCAGGAGCGAGAGATATCGCGTTCTGTTCAAATTTACAAACAGGCAAAAAAAAGGGTTGCTGACTGTACAGTCCGTACGGATGCTGACGTGGCAGGATGGCATTCAGATAGTTGGTAGGTGACTTGGCATGTTTGGCAGTGAATGGAGCAATGACACGTGGCCCAGTAGATGGCTGCCACATGTCATCTTTTTATTTGGTTAAAACTTGTGTCATTGGCAGGAGTCAACCCCGCGACCTCCGGGCAGGGGCAACGACTTGGCAAAGAGCTGCCAACCGACACACCACCATGTGTTGTTTATTATATATATGACCCAGATTATATTTAAGTTTGAATGCATGTGTGGTTTGGGCCGCGACCGGGCCGGGGCTTAGCCCTAGCCCTTGGTCGCGCGCTATTTCATATATGACCCACAACTATGTTGTATGGTGCGCGCGCGCGGTTAACATATGTTCCAACGGTTATTACAATGACCTCCATTTGGCCTTTGACCATTGGCTTTTTGAAACGAGAGCCCAAATTTATGCTAGCGTGTGGTCGCATGGGTTGATATGACCTGACCCTTGACGGTTAAGGGCTAGGTGCGCCCGTAACTGTTATACAGTTCGCACCATTTGTGCGGTTGCGTCCAGTGCTAGGTTTTTACGCTTAAATAAGCGTGTGGGCTAGGTTGAGCCATAGGAGGTGCGTTTTGTAGATGCAGAGACAAAAAGCTTGAAGGGGGGACTTCTAGGAAGCCTATCTTCTTCAATTTTTGGCCAAACGAGGTGCCGAAAAATCCCAGCTAGGGGTTTTAGGACGTTCCGAAGCCATTGGAGCAGTCTATTTGGCAATTTGAGCATTGTAAAGCACATTTTTTTAGAAATTTGATCAAATAATACAAATGATCCATTGGAAGCTGGACCAAGAGATGTAGCCCAAGAGAGGGGTGAACTCCTTTATCATTTGCTGTGTTATGTGTTTTCTATTCATTGATTATGCTGCTGTTTATATGCATCTTGAATGAGTAAATCCTATTATAAGTTGTGTTGCAAAGTTGATCCATTTTCTTTTAACACATAAACTTTACTTGCAAATATTTTCAAGATTACAAGTCTTCTTCATTTTTAGATCACTAAGGATGGCTAATGCTCCCCTATCAACAGTGAAACTCACAACTAATTCCAGTACACCATCTCTCTTCCCCTCAACTTGTACAACCCAAGGGATGGAATCTCCCTTCACTGCTCACAGTCCCTCAGGAATTTCCACTCCCCTCTAGTGATTCGAACACAGGCTGGACATGAATTCTACTTGTTGGGACCTCATGAAATCTATAGTTGCAACACAAATTCACCCAGCAACAAAACATGTGCTTCCTTGTTGACTTTCAAACAACACGTTTCTCCCAGACATGCATCCTCTTTCTCCATGAATTTTTAGCTTCAAACAACTACTAAACTTGTTCACAACAACTACCTTCAAGCTTCAACACTCAGAACTTCATTGATGGCCAAAAAACTCCATGTAAAAATTGCCCCCCTATGCAAAAACGTGAATGTGCAATTTTGGTCCTCTACCCATACAAGTTCCTCTCTTTCTCTTGCTTTCTTGACTTACACTCTTCCCCAAGCTGATTGTACTCATCCCCCATGCTCTCAATAACCATGGGAAGTGACTCTCACACCAACCCTCTTACATGAATTCAATAATTGTGCTCTAGAGCACTCAATCAACTAATGGATGGTTCATGGTAAGGATAATTTATAAAGATATAAGAAATGGGTTTTGGTTTAATAGACATGGGTAAACTTTCCCCCCATTGGAACCCTTCCCTCTCTTGTGGATACTTAGCCCCAATTCTTCATTTGTGCCCCTCTGCAGTTGGAGATATGTTTTATTCATTTTATTTAATTTACATCATTTACACATTACATCGCTTTGGATCTTCGCCATACATTACATTTATAATATACTTCATTAGTTTGGGGTTTGAAAATGGGGATGTTACATTCCCCTCCCCCTACAAAATGGACTATCCTCAGTGCACATAATCATACAATTTACACATTGATATATATATACAAACATTACATCAGAATACTTGATCATTCCACAACTTAATGACTCATGCAACAATTCCAACCAACAACTCCTTTTTCCCCTCAACCCCCACATTGGTTGGACAAGAATCTCAGAGTTGTGGCTTTAGGAACTCCATCTACCAAAATGGAGGCTTCATTCGCTTATGTACAAATGTACATTCAATTTTCTTCAAAATTTAAAAAAAATTATGAGTATGCTTCCTACATGGCTTCCTCGTTCTCCCATGTAGCATATTCAGGATTGTAATAGGTCCATTGAACCTTTACCAAATTGGTGGCTTTGTTCCTAAGCACTTTGACCTTCCAGTCTAAGATGTGCACTGGTTCCAGCCATAAATGCCCTTCATGTTCCACCTAGATCACATTCCAATCAATCACATGATTATGATCATGTACATACTTTTTTGATAAAGACACATGGAACAAGTTATGAATTCTCATGGATGCAGGTAATGCTAGCATGTATCCAACCAGCCCTATCTTTTCTAATATCTCAAAAGGCCCACAATATCTCGATGCCAAATTTGGGCAAGTTCCCAATTTCAACGAGCTTCTCTTGGATTTAACTTTTAAGAACACATGCTCTCCCACTTTAAATTCTCTACATGCTATTCTTTTATCGACATAAATCTTTTGCTCATATTGTGAAACTTTCAAGTTTTTCCCGATCTTTACCATATGTTCTTCCATTTCCTTTAACAATTCTGACCCAATCACGACTCTATCTACTGGGTTATCCCAACTTACTGGTGTGTTTCATTTTCTGACATATAATACTTCAAATAGACTCATCTTCAATCATTCTTGATACCCATTATTGTAGGAAAACTCAACTAAATGGATATAGTACTCCCACCTAGAAGGATTTTCCATTACATACATTCTCAACATATCCTCAACTATCCAATTAATTCTCTCTGTCTTCCCATCTAACTCTGGGTGATATGTTTTTCTGAAATTCAAATTTGTCCCAAATCCCTTAAATAGCCCCTTCCAAAAATTGGAAGTGAGCTTGGGATCTTGATTCGATGTTATTGCCTTAGGCACACCATGTAGCCTAGCAATTTCTCTTATGAAAATTTATGCAATATTCGCTACCTTATGAGTTACTTTTACCAGAATGAAATGTGCAACCTTTGTTAGTTTTTCCACCACTACCATGATGGAATCATGTTGTGTTGTTGTCTTGGGAAATTTGGTAATGAAATCGATAGTAACAACTTCCCATTTTCATTAAGGAATGGGAAATGACTGTAGCAATCCCGCTGGATTACTGTGCTCAGCCTTTACCTTCTGACATTCAATGCATCTAGCCAGATAATTATTGACATCTTTCTTCATACCAAGCCAAAAATATTGGCCTCTTACATCTGTAATAGTTTTCTGATATTCTGGATGTCCAACATATGGCACATTATGCATCTCTTTTAGAACCAAATTTATCAACTCCTGAGAATTGGGAACATAAACTTTGTTCTAAAATAAGAGGATTCCATCCTCTTCCATCTTGTAATCCTTATATTTATGTTGTATATCATTCTATTGTATTTTTTCTCTAACTTGCACATAATGTTGATATGTTGTTACAACCTATATAATTCTATCTTTTAAATTTGTCCTGTACATACTAATGGTTGTAGCATGCATTTTATGAACCCTCTGTTGAGTGCATTATCCACCTTGTTCTCTTTTCCTTTTATGTGCTTGATATCAAAGCTATATTCGCTAAGAAATTCCAACCATCTAGTTTCTCTAGTATTTAGTGTTGGTTGTTCAAACAAATACTTCATACCACTATGGTTTGTCCTTAATTCAATTTTTCTTCCCATGAGTTAATGCCTCCATATCCTTAAGGCATGTACTATAACTACCAACTCTAAGTCATGTGTAGCATAATTTATTTCATGCTCTTTCAATTTTATAGACTCATAACAAATTACATGTCCATTTTTCATAAGGACTCCACCGAGCCCTTCCTTGCATGCATTTGTGCATACAACAAAATCCTCATATGGATCTGCAACTTTCAAAATAGGTGCACTCGTTAGCAAATCCTTTAAGCACTAGAAATTCTCTTCATACTTAGAACTCCATTCAAACTTTACTCCTTTCTTTTGCAAATATGTTATTGAGTGTGCAATTTTGGAGAATCATGCAATGAATCTCATGTAATAACTAGGTAGACCTATAAATGATATAACCTATCAAATGTTTGTTGGTGTTGGCCAACTTTTGATTGCTTCAATCTTTTATGGATCCATTGTTATGCCATCTTTTGAAACAATGTGACCCAAATAATGGATCTTCTTTTGATTAAAAGTGTATTTACTCAACTTGGCATACAATTGGAGCTCTCTCAACACATGTAGCACCATCCTCAAATGTTTTTCATGCTCCTCCTCTACCTTGGAATAGATAAGAATATCATCCAAGAATACAATGATAAAATTGTCTAGGAAATCTCTGAACACCCCATTCATCAGACACATAAATGTAGCTGGTGCATTTGTCAACCCAAAAGGCACAACCAAAAATTCATAGTGTCCATACCTTGTCCAAAAGGTTATTTTNTCCAAGAATACAATGATAAAATTGTCTAGGAAATCTCTGAACACCCCATTCATCAGACACATAAATGTAGCTGGTGCATTTGTCAACCCAAAAGGCACAACCAAAAATTCATAGTGTCCATACCTTGTCCAAAAGGTTATTTTTCTAGTGTCTTCTTCTCTTATTCTCACTTGATGATAGTTTGACCTCAAGTCAATCTTGGAGAATATCTTTTTCTCCTTTTAGCTAATAAAAAAGATCACCAATCCTTGGCAAAGTATACTTACTCTTTACAATATTTTTTTTTCAATTGTCTGATGTCGATACACAACCTCAGTGTTCCATCTTTTTTCTTGACAAAATAATTGGGGCACCCCAAAGAGAAACACTTGAGTGGGTGGAGCTTTTGATGGGGTCTTGTGATGCGCTCTTTCTACAAATTCAACCATACCTTATCTCTCACATCAAACTTTTGTGGTACCTAATGTTGATCATGGTGTTGCTTGTACTTGGCATTGGATTTCTGCAAAATATCATAAACTTATTGTTGGATGTGTTGGATTCACTCAACAAATTTGGTTGCTTGATCAACCTCAGTATCAACATGGGAGGATTCTTCCTTTGCAACTACACTGGGTAGAGCTACTTCAATGGGGGCCAATGGATGGAACCCCAAGCACACCTGAAAATGGATGTGGCCAATAGAGTTGTGGAGGGATCTATTGTAGCTATATTGAACATAAGGAAGGATATCATCTCATGTGTGTGGATGTTTGATAATGTACATCCTCAGGATATGGACAATAATCCTATTGACTACCTTTGTATCTCCATCAATATGTGGGTGGAAGGTAATCGATTTGGTCATACTAGTGTCCATCATCAACCATAGGCTAGAAAAAAAGTACCTAGTAACCTATTGTCTCGATCTAAAATAATGGTTTGTGGGAGCTAAAAATGAACCCAAACATGTTCAAAGAAGATCTTAGTGATGGCCTCGTTTGTGATACTCTTCTTGTAGGGTGCCAAAACTACCATCTTAGAAAATCGATCAATGACCATGCAGACACAATCATTCCCATTGTTGGTTGAAGGTGTTATCACTCTGTAAATAACTAGAGGTTGTTGTCAGGTAGAAGAAATTTACTAGAGGTAACCTTATCCAACCACTTCGAAAATGGGAGCTAGCCCTACCAGTTTCAGAGAGGGATCTCTCTGTAAGTTTTAAATTTGTTTAAACTTCAGATATTAGGCTAGTTAAATAGTGCAAGATCGAATGTTGTTTGTTTTTATAAGATGGATGAAAGGTTTTACGCATCCATTGGGATATGGGGTCTGTTTTATAAAGGTAGAGTCGAAGAACAGATATAAAGATTCCTTTTACAGGGTAGGATAATGCAACTACTGGATTCTTTAGCAATAAAATGATGGTTAGCGGAGAAAAGTGAGATGATTAATTATAGCCAAGAAGCATTTAAGAATTTCTTGACTACAATCTAAGAAGAAAACACTTAGATCTTTAAAATCTAGCAACAAAGTACGCAAAGGTAAATTCTGTAACTTTGACTCCTTTTAAATGATCAGACTAGAGAAACAAGATGATAACTAGAAAAGATACACATTCAACTGAGAATATAAAACTTCACCAATAGATAACACGCAAGAATCCTGTGAAACATCTCTTTATATTACTGAAGGATCTTCTTGATAAAAATTACAGTGCTTACAACTTTCTAGGGCATAAAAATCAACCCTCAATACTTCTAAGTTAGAAGTATTTATAATCAGAATTACAAACGACCCTGTCATAAATGATCAGGACGTGGCAACTCCTGAATCTAACTAACTAACTAACAAGATACAAAATCTGGGAACTGTCGATGATGTGTCGAATTATTCACGCTGAATCTAGGGAAGGCCGTGGATGAGTCACCCACATGACTTTGACTGATCCGTTTGCTGACTAATCTTGCACACCTCACCTCCTACTCGATCAAGTTGCAAAGCTCTTCCCATATTAGCTGACTGGGGATGGTGACTTTGAGTAGTCTACGATGTATTTCATCCACTTCTGGGTACTTGGAAAAAGTTTGTTTGATGATGAAAATATACTTGATCTCGTGCTGTATGCTGAGGTCTAGCTGCAAAGTCTCCAAGAATGCTTTGCCCGTTATACTGCCTTGTATTCCCAAGAACTTGGAACTATCCTTGGCCATTGTAGCCATCTTCTGCTTGTAGTCTGGAAGGGTCATCAACTTGTCATTCAAAACCATCAAACTAGGAAGACCCTTTTTATGTAAAGCCTTGATCTTGCTGAAAAACCTTTGAACTCCAATGTCCATGTTCTGGAATTTTTCCTCCAACTGCAATATCGATCCTCTTTTGGTTATAACCCTCTTGACTTCAAGGATGGTTTCTGTCCTGTCTTCAATTTTCAATTCTTCTAGTTCTTCTCAGGTCTTCGAGTTCATGAATCTAATTATTTCATTGGCTTTAGTGGGCATTTCTCCTAACGCTCCTTTTATTTTGTCAATAACCTGCCTACTTCTTATCACTAGTTCATGCTGCTCGAACATGATTTGCACCATGGTTCAAATTTTGTTTATGGAGCTGGATATATCCATCCAAATATTCTCCTTAGCCTCTGCCAGTGTTTTACCCCCCACTATTTGTTTATGAAGCTGTTGGATTTCCTTATTGATCTTCTCTAATGTTTGCCTCTCAATGTTGTATCTCGTATGGTAAGATGACTTGATATCCTAGAGATTCTCCACTTCTTTTTTCAGCCTGCTGATTTCTATTCCTTGCAGGGTCATCTCTTCCATGGATTTGCTAACTCCATAGTTTTTTCCAGTGCTGTCAATGGGGTTGCTGATGGAATTTTTGTTGTCATGGTTGTTGGTAAAGTTGCTGGGCTAACTCCTACAAGAGGGACTGCACTCAATGGGATGACTTCCATGGGCGTTGATTGTTCCTTCTGCTTCAAAAACCTTTCCAATTCTGCCTCGATTTCCTTTATCTGTTTGTTCTGCTGCATGATTATCTTCAATAGTTCCTCTGTCTCATCTTATGTCTCAACTATTTCTTTAGCCTGTGAGTCCTCTGTAGGTGGAAATTTCAGTTTCTTTCTCAGAGATGCAATGTCAACATTCTTTTTCTTTAACATCTCCTCCGTTGCTTTTACATTCAAGGGATCATATCCAATCTTGAGCACCAACTCCTCTAAGGATTTTATTCTTCTATCTTTTGCAAAAGAGGATATTTTTTCCAGCTTCAACTGGGTCTGAACATTGTTTAGAGATACCTGTAATTTTGTAGCTATAGAGGAAGCATGGGCCAATGTGGAGAAAACCATTTCTCCAGTCTACCTGTGCAGATCCATCTGGTCAGCTGGATGGACTTGTTTGGTGTCAAAAACAATAGTTGACATTTTGTAGTCAGTGATCTCATTGGGTTGAGGCACCTATTCTTGAAGAAATGCCAGATGCATTCTTCCTTTCTCTGTATCAAAAGATGATAACAGTCTGTGTTGTGCTGTGGATGTTTGCTTCCAAAACTGAGCGTAAGTGCTGTTGGTCAGCATCTGGTTTTTCTTCTTGATCAGATCATATTTTTCAAAAATGTTCAGAGGTATAGATCCCTGTGGAGTTTGGGTGGTCACATCTATATCCGTTTGCTTCTTTGAAGAATAAGTGGACACCACCTGATGTTTTTCCTCAACCACTTTGGCAGAGTGGGGTTCTTCCTCACTAGACATGTGATTAGCATGAGTGATTTTAGGTCTTTTACTGTATACTTGAAAATCCTCCGCTGATACTTCAGTGACTGAAGGAGAGGCATCCTTCTTTGGCCTTTTTTCCTTTGGTACATGTGGAGTGGTAGTCTGTGAGATAGTGACTGAAAGAGATTTCTTCTATTTAGTATCTACCAAGGTGTTTGCCTCCCAATCTGTCTGGTTCACATACTTTTCAATTTCTGGTTTGAGGGTGTGAGCATAAGGTGAAATTTTGTTTTTAGGTCTCATCTCTACAATGATCCCACTTGGATCATAATGCCAAATGAAACTGGTGCTCAATTTCATTTCCTTTAATATTTTATCTGCCTCTTCCCCAGCAGCTTGATTGTTGCAGATAAATGGTTCTATTTGCCCTTTAATGCTCATCTATTGTTTTTTCTTTAGAGAGACAAAATGAATGTCATCTGACGAATATACTACAGTGCAAATATATGAACAGGAAAATACTTGGGCAATTTTTATGGAGCTAACTCACACCCATACACTCTGATCTCTGTGTGATTCTGATATAGGAACCAGTCCCCAGTCTTTGCGAGATCTGAAAGGTGTAGAAATCTTTGGATCTCCTCGTTTATCCTCGGCTCTAGTCTTCCACTGAGAATTCTTACCACTGGGTGATAAAACAACTCAATAAACTATTTAAAACTAAACTCAGTAGAGTTCCTTCTGAGCAACAAAGTCCATAAGGTTACTACCTGTAGTTTTCCGTCTTGGTCCATTTTTTGCATGAGAAAGAAGAATTTGTCGGTTTAATAAAACATAACATGTAGGCCAATATTGAAGAATACCGAAACATGCCTTCTGTGGGTAAATTTGACACTTGCTCTTACAGGTTTTCAGCTAAGAAACTGCTATAGTCGAACTGGATGGCGACCTTCTCTTCAACAGAGAAAATGGATAGGAAACCTAGGATAGGTTCATCCACCCATTCATCCGAGAAGTAACCGAGCAAACAACACAGTGATGAAATGATCTGGTTTCCCTTTTCTGAAAATATCGAGGAATGGTAAGGGGGATTCTTCTTGGGAAATTGGGCATCTTGCGGGAGGAAGAGCTCAAAGATTTACGCTCTTCGGGGAAAAGACAGGTTCTGATACATTTCTGTCAGAATTTCAATGGTGAGGGGGGAACGGGGGTCGTCTTTGGATACCTGCATCATTTGATTGATGGTCTCGGGTGTAATAGAGAAAAATGTTTCTCCAGAAGATGATATTATGGCTCTCTGATCTGGGAGGTAGTGCGCTTGGCATTTGAGGGCAAATTCTGGAAAAATGGTGAACTTGGGGAAAACGACACAGAGGGAGATTTGACTCCCAGAGCTCGATTTCATCTCTTTGATCGATAAATGTGTCTTTAAAGCATGACTGTAACTAAGCGACATCGAATTCGTACCTAGTTTCTGAGATTAAATAATATTTGTCTGCTAATGGGATCCGGTCGAGATCGACATGAGGTGGGAGGAAAGGATTTTCTTCAACATTTGACTTTTTAGATTTGGGCGCCATTGATTTTCACCGGTACCTGCACACTGAACACACGTTAGTAGGTAAAAAGGATATGGCTGGGTGAATTGTTGCAGAGGCGAAGGAAAATGAGTCTCTGGTGCGCAGGGAGTATGAGCAGAATGCGGATGACGGGATCAGGGTTGGAATTTAGTGAACGAGTATCCGTTGAGCGAAAAGGACAAGTCAGGAGAATAACGTGTATGTAGCCAATAATAAATGGCCAACGGGTCTTATAGAGTGTGAAGGGGCATGTGAAGGATGTTTGACGTGTGTACCCAAATGATGTGGAGGGTGGTGATTGGGGGGTAAACGAGTGAGATATGACCCATAATGGTTAGATGGAGGGGACATGCTAACGGGGTCACGAGATGGGACTTGTGAAGAGGGGTTTTGGGTGTGACATCTCGAGGTGGTGGCGGTAATATTGGAAGGATTGTAAGCGGTAACAAATTTGGAGCGGAGGAGGTATGACGCAATGAGTTGATTCCACATAGGGATGGGACCTGCTGGGAAAACTATTTCATTTCGGAACCCCCCTAACGTTAAAGGTAAGAAACTTAGGGAGGTCTGGAATTTGTTGCTGATCATTGATCAGAGCATCACTAGATCAATCCTTGATCTAAGCACCCTCTTTATCCATCATATTGGACCCCCCCCCCTACCGTTAAAGGTAGAACGGTCGCGGGGGGGGGGTCCGAAATCTCCCGTGGACCGTCCATCCGTGCGCTGTCGGGAAGGCCATAGATCTGAGCACACAATTTAATTGCCATTTCAGACCCCCCCCTCACTGTTAAAGGTAGAACGGTCAGGGGGGTTTGAAAACTTATCTTAGCCGTAGATTTGTGCGCCAACGACTCAGCCGTAGATCTTTGCACAAATTTTAATCTCTGGGCACGATTTAATATATGCAACAAAACTTAAGCTTAGTGCTTTTTGAGAGTTTTGTGCATTGTTTCCCTTGCTTTGTCACCATGGGGTTAGGAAAGCACCTGAAACATTAGAATCATACATTTTCTTCGAACACCATTCAAACTTTATTGAAAGAAAAGTTCGCTAGCCTATGTCCTATCCTACCTACCTACACCTTTAGCCCATATTAAACTGTTGGACTAAGAGATTACTCTACCCTAGGGTCATTTGACCAAGATTAGACAATTTGATCAAATTTATTCACTAGCTAACCTATCTACTTGGCTAGGATTAAACAGTTTAACCAAGCTTATTCATTACTCCTATCAACATCAATTCAAAAGGACCCGACCATGTTTAAACGGTATGGATCAAGCCATTGTTATTGCATGGGGATTTGTTCATTTTTTCTTTTATGCCCTCTTTATTCTTTTTCTTTCTTTTCTTTTCTTTTTCTTTTGAAAATAATTTGCATGAATGAAATATTATTTGCAAGATAACAAACATCAATAGTGAAAATTTTCTAGTCACCAGATGATCCTATAAATTATAGGGTTATAACAACGGCTCCACCTGGGGATGGCACTCTCCTTGTGAAGTGCCAAGAACCTGCTTTCTGATTTCTGCAAAGGTTTTCCTCCATTTACTTTATTGCTGCTATCTTTTTTGTTTTTATTTTGGAAACTTGGTGGCATTGATCAGTGGCTCAGGGCCTTCGCTGCAGGCTTCAACCATCTGATCCGTGTCACCCACACAAAACCTTGAATGAAAAAGAAATGGTATGTACAATGAAAAGTGGATTCATGAGATCTCTATTGGGGAGGCAAGTAATGCTTTAGCATCCTGCCGTTAATTGGTCCACCTGGTAGGTCTGTCCCATCACCGTTTTTTAGCAAAAATGCATTATTTCCTCTGAATGCCTAAATATTGTAAGGTCCTTTCCATAAACTATCAGATTTTCTGTGCTTCCCCTTATCCTCATTTATAGAATCCCATTTGAGAGCCAAGTCACCTAACTCAAATCATCTTCTTTAGTCCTCTTGTTATAAATCTTTTTTATACCTTCTTGATTGACCTGAGTCTTGTTATAGACTTCCTCTCTAGATTTCATTAGGTGGATCATTTGATTTATCCTTCGCTAGACATCATTTGGTTCTACTTGTATTTCCTGCAATAGTTTCATGACCGAGACACCTAATGAAAGGGGAAAAACCGCTTCAGTGCCATACACCAACTGGTATGGAGACATGCCAATTTCTCTTTTGGTGCTTATTCTATCAGCCTAGAGTGCGAAGACCAGCTTATTATGCCATGATTTCTTATTTTCTTGCAATGTCTTTCTGAGAATGTTCACCAGACTTTTGTTAGAGGACTTAGCTAGCCCATTCCTTGTGGATAATAAGACGTTGAGTGTCCCAAAATAATGCGATATTGACTACAAAAATCTATGAGCCTTTTGGATCTGAAAGCCGCTGCATTGTCAGCTATAATTTTTCTAGGGCATCCAAAATGAGACATAATGTTAGTTTATAAAAACTTGATGATAACAGAGTCAGTAGCTTGCCTGCATGGCACAACCTCGATCCACTTGGTGAAGTAGTCGGTGGCTGTGAGGATCCACTTGTGTTGGTCCGAGGAGGACGAATGTATTTCACCAATGAAGTCTAGACCCCATTGTTGGAAAGGAGATTCAACTGAGATGGGTTTCATAGGGAGTGGCAGAAGCTTCCTTTTACCTTCAAAAATCTGGCACTTGTGGCAATAAGTAACCTTCTAGTGGATGTCCGCGAACATAGTAGGCTAGTAGAAACCAACTCTCAGAATCTTGTTAGCTGTGGTCTTCCAGCTCAGGTTCCCACCACAGTCTCCTGCATGAAAATATTGAAGAACTTTGTTAGCTTTGTCTTTTAACAAGCAATTAAGCAAGACACCACCAAGATCTTTCCAACAAAGATTGTTTTTCAGAATACAAAATTTCAATGCTTTCAATTTAATAAATCTGGCTTTGGTTTTAGTCAAACCAGGAGGAGCTTGTAAATTTTGGAGTACAAAAATGAGGTCTGCGTACCAAGGGGAGTTTAAGAATACCTCTTTTATGTTTGGAGTCACCTGCTCTTCCTGTCTGTCAACTGCAGCCAAAAAATTAATATCTAGAGCATGAAAATTAGACTCAACCATTAGTTTGGCCAAACCCTTTCCTTTGATCAGTTTAGTAGGTTTTATTTCAATGTCGTATTCCAAAATAACTACAATCCATTTTCCTCTTCTACCATCCAGATTATCCTGGGTCAGGATATCCTTAACCACTACATTTGGAACGTATGCAATCGTATGAGAATGAAGAATATAGACTCTGAAGTCCTTTATGGCTTTCACCAGAGTGAAATCTTGCTTCTCCATTATGTTATAATTGAACGCAACATCCCTCAAAGATTTGCTGAAAAATGCTATGGGTTGTTTGTACCCTTCACGATTTTTCTGCAGTAGCACAGTTGCTATGGTGTGTTCGGATGCAAAAGAGAAAAGATAAAAGTCTTTGGTGTAATCGGGGCTGATCAAAATTGGGGCTTGGGTGAGTGCACATTTCACTTGCTCGAATGACTATTTGGATTCAGTGTTCCATTTGTTTTTGTGTGTCTTTTTTCAACATATTAGTGATGTTCCTAAGAAGTTCGGCCAAATTTGGTATGAACCTTCTAAGGAAGTTTATTTTGCCAATGAAAGATTGTAGTTATTTGAGATTCCTAGGGTGTTCCACCTTCTGGATGGCTTCTATCCTGCTGAGGTCTATCTTAATTCCGTCTTTTGAGATTATGTGTCCCAACAGTTTTCCTTCCTCTAACCCGAAAAGGCTTTTCTTAGGATTTAATGAAATCCCAAATTTCTCGCACTTCTCAAACATAGGCCTGAGGTGGAGTAAATGTTCCTCGTCAGATTTGGAGTAGACAGTCACATCGTCCAGATAAACGACTATAAATATTCCAGTCTCGTCCACAAAAGAAATGCCCATTTCCCTTTGAAAAGTATCCCCAACATTCATCAGACCAAAAGGAATCTTCACATACATGACGATTCCCCAGGGTGTGGTAAAATATGTCTTCTCTTGATCTTTTGGGTGGACAAGAACTTGGTTGTAACCTGAGAAACCATCTAGTAAGATGATCCTACTGGACCCAACCACCTTTTGTAAAATATGGACCATTTTGGGAAAGGGTAATTGTCTTTGAGGGAGACTTTGTTCAGATTTCTGAAATCTATGCAAAGTTTGATCTCGCCAGTTTTCTTCCTAGTAGGAACTAAGTTAGAAACCCATTTGGAAAATCTCAAGGGGACTATTATCTTTGCATCATACATATTTTTGATTTCTTTCTCTATCAGGGGAAGCAACTTGGGATTAATTCTCCTAAGTTTTTGTCTGAATGGTTTGTGTTCTTCTTTTATAGGAATCCGTTGTTGTATGATACTAGTGTCATAGGATTTTAAGTCCTCGTAACCCCAGGCAAAAACATCTACGTATTCCTTAAAAAGTTCATTGTATTTTCTTTTTTCTCAGGGGGTAGAGATTTAGAAAGTTTTATCATCTTGGGTTTTTCTTTTGTTCCTATTTTGCATTCTTCAACCTCCTTATCACTAGCTTCAATTTTCATTTTTTTGGCTACGTCGTTAAAATCAAACAAGTCTTCTAGCGGAACTAGACCTCTAGGCAACACATTACTTTTCAACTAAAGAATACCAGAATCTATCTCATTTTCATTCAATTCATCCGCATCTATTTTACTTTCATTGAGATTTTTGTAATCTACGTTATTTACACTAACACTTTCAAAAATAGATTTATTTACAATCTCATCATCATTTTCTAAATCTATGTTTGTACATTCGAAATCGTTCTTACACTGTAAGAAATCTTCAATTTGATCGTCATTTCCAAATACCTGCCAGTATCTGATGTTGTTAGGAACGGTTGGTCTGCACTTCACCTCCACTGTGTACTTGCGAGTGGGACGGAAAGGAATTTTACAGGTAGCTGCCGATGTGGCCAGCCCGTCTGCCAATATGTTTTGTCCTCCAGGCATTACCTGCAAGTTGATTTCAGTAAAGCATTGAAGAGCATCCAAAACAACATTCCTATAAGCCCTAAGTCTGGGGTGTTTAGCTGCATACCCACCTTTAATTTGCTTGATAATAATTTCCGAATCACCCCTTACCATGATCTGTTTGGCACCAACTTTCTTTAGTAGTTTTAGGCCGAGCATCAGAGCCTCGTACTCAACTACATTGTTAGTGCATTGAAAATTTAGCTTGTAAGAATGATTCTCAGAATACCTTGACCTGTGGTTATGCAACCAGATTCTAGCTCCAACTCCTTCTTTACTCACAACACCATCAAAGTCCATGCTCCATAAATCTACTGGCAATTCCTCACTCTCTTCAATCATGGGGTTTCTTACTTCAGAAACTGTTTTATCATCCTTTGAATCAGATGTAACATCTTCCATTTTTGCATTTTGTCCTTCAAAGTCACCATCATTGTATAGAATGAAAGACTCCAGATCATAGTGTGTGAAGTATAGTGGGTAATTGTGTGTCTTTTCATGGATGTTGACCATATACTTCATAAGTGTTTCCCTGTACAGTCTTCTCTGTTGTTCGAAAACTGGAATGGTGGCGTAAGACATATCTAGCTATAGGGTTCCTCTAAATTTATCTCCCCAAGACCTTGACAACAACATACCATACTTGGGGGGAATATCTGCAACAACGATATCCATTACCATACTTTTCGTTGGGATTTGGGCCAAAGTGATGCATAAGTCTTTAATCAGGCCTATACATTTGAATTTGCTGGAGTCGAAAGAATGAAAATCTTTGTAGGGTCTGGTGACCTCGAGTCCCAACTTTTCCATCACGACTTTGGGCATTAGGTTGTGGGAGGCACCCGAATCTAGCATAACGTTGTGTAATATCAGATCGTGGATGTTTAGGCTGATGTAAAAGGGAGCCACGACACCATTATCTGTTTGACCGTCAACTTTAGGACAAAACATGAGCTCAGGTTGATCATCGACAAGGTTTACTGTGTCAGAGTGATGCACAGATCCGACATTCAAAGCTTTAGTACCTATCTAGGGTTTAATTCTTAAATCTTTAATCACCTAAGACCTGTAAGCGTTTTTGTTCATCAGCTTAGAGAGGGGAATGGGAATCTTCAATTTAGCTAGTTCCCCTTCAAGGCTGAAAGGAGCGGTGGATTTGCTTAAGGTCTGCATTTCTAGTTTATCGGTAGGGGCTCTATGGCCAGGTACACTTGTTTGAATGTTGGATGAAACTTCAGTCTGACTTGCTCTTTTAAGAATTTTTGGAGTTTTTTGCGCAGGAGATTCAACATTATTTCACCCAGGGACTTTCTTAGGAGGGTTTTCTGAGGCTTTCTTGGTTTCAACAACCTTCTTCGGAGAGTTCTCATTTTCCTTCTTTCTCCTTAGGTTATACCGCCTATGAACCTCCATTATAACGTTCTCAAAGGCTTGCTATTCTGTTTTCTCAGCTTCTTCATTTACCTCAGTTTGTGAAAGGAGAAACATCTCGTTGTCTTCCTGGGTGAGGAAAATGGATTCATGATTGTGATCATGGTCACCCATTAGGTTTATATGAGTGTCATCAAACTCCTCGATTAATTACTCCCCATCATCGGCGTAATTCTCGTAGAGAGGTGGTCTAATCTATTGATCAAGCCCCCTCTGTTCTTTTTGATCTCTAGGATCTCTCTACCTGATCTGAGGTGGATTTCTTCTCAAGTTTGGGTTTCTAATTTGAGGGGTAGCTTGGTTCTCCCTAGGTGAGTTTCTATCAGTTACAGTGAGTCTCTCCATCATTTTATCCATAGATCTGGCTAGAGAATCTAGTTTGGCGTCTGATGAGGAAGTAAAAGGCTCTTCTTTAATAGTGACTCACCTTTCGGTTTTCTGCCTAGACCTTCTAGCCAAAATATTTTCTTCTACACCGACGATACTCTTCTGCATGTCTTCAGAGTTGCAACATTTCTCTCTCTTAGTTGATAAGACATATCTGCGTCAAAACCATCAGGGAACTTTATTAATGCCAAACCTTGTGGTGGTTTGATATCAGTTGGAATTGCATTGTACAAATTATTGAATTGAGTGCAATAATCTTGCACTGTCTCTCCTTGGTTCCATCTGATGTTCTCATATTTTGACAAGATCTGGAGAGGGTTTTTCTTCACCTCCCACATGTCAAGGAAAGCCCGATGAAAAACAACAATGTCAGTTATGGTAGCAGCAGGTAAGGCCTTGAAGCACTATTTTACCTCTCCAGTCAGAATCTGTGTGAATAATCTCATTTGCACATCAACTTCATCTACTTCCTGCAAATCAAAATAATTGTTCATTTTGTCAACATGTTGTTGTGCATTCAGGGGACCAGTACTATCAAACTAAGGGAGTCTGGTTTGATAATCCTGAGGCATGTTGTGTAAAGGAGAAACCAACACCAATGGAGCATATCTTGCTGCCATGATTGGTGGAGGGGGCTGAACAACAACTTGTGTGATAGGGGAGGTAGTGACTGAAGCTATAGAAGATGAAGGGCTAGGAGGAATGGAGTGACTTGGTTTAGGTTTAACAGAGACTGCGGTAATAGTTAAAACCAGAAGTTCGATGGACTGCTGATGATGGAGTTTGTCTAAGGCTTGACCAAGATTCGTGACTAGGTCTTCGAGCTTATCAGTCTCAAGGCGAAAATGTTGATCAACTTCATCTCTGGGAGAGAGTATTTCAGGGGTCCTGGGCTGAAAGATGGTTTGATCTAAGACCATTTCACTGAAAAAACTATCATATTTTGTCCTGAAAAGGCTTTGTTGAAAAGATATATCAAACTCAAGATATTGAAGAGAGACTAACCTCTCTGGGAGAGAAGGGGACCTTAGAAGTGGGATATGACCCCTATAAACCTCTGCAGTGTTTTTCTTCCTGAGTAATCTTTTGGGATTGTCTGTTGCTATTGCAGGTTCTGGGTTAGGATGAGATCTAGTAAAAACTCTTTTAGGAGCCATAATTTTTGATTTTATTTTTCCTTTGGGAGATTTTTAACTACTATATACAAACTTTAACAACCTCTGGACATTATCTCTATATAAATTTAGGGTTTGTGATTAGCTCATAAATAAAGTTTTCTTTGTCTAGGGGAAAGAAATCAAGGGGTGAAAGTTTGTTCAGTTCGTCCCCAGTATGGTCGTGATTTATGTTATCACTCTGTAAATTCCCAGAGGTTGTTGTCAGGTAGAAGAAATTTACTAGAGGTAACCTTATCCAACCACTTCGAAACTGGGAGCTAGCCCTACCAGTTTCAGAGAGGGATCTTTCTGTAAGTTTTAACTTTGTTTAAAATTCAGATATTAGGCTAGTTAAATAGTGCAGGACCGAATGCTGTTTGTTTTTATAAGATGGCTGAAAGGTTTTACGCATCCATTGGGATATGGGGTCTGTTTTATAAAGGTAGAGATCGAAGAACATATATAAAGATTCCTTTTACAGGGCAAGATAATGCAACCACTGGATTCTTTAGCAATAAAATGATGGTTAGTGGAGAAAAGTGAGATGATTAATTATAACCAAGAAGCATTTAAGAATTTCTTGACTACAATCTAAGAAGAAAACACTTATATCTTTAAAAGCTAGCAACATAGTACACAAAGGTAAATTCTGTAACTTTGACTCCTTTTAAATTCTCAGACTAGAGAAACAAGATGATAACTAGAAAAGATACACATTCAACTGAGAATAGAAAACTTCACCAATAGATAACACGCAAGAATCCTGTGAAACGTCTCTTTATATTACTGAAGGATCTTCTTGATAAAAATTATAGTGCTTACAACTTGCTAGGGCGTAAAAATCAACCCTCAATACTTCTAAGTTAGAAGTATTTATAATCAGAATTACAAACAACCCCGTCATAAATGATCAGGACATGGCAGCTCCTGAATCTAACTAACTAACTAACAAGATACAAAATCTGGGAACTGTCGATGAAGTGTCGAATTCTTCACGCTGAATCTGGGGAAGGCCGTTGGTGAGTCACCCACATGACTTTGACTGATCCGTTTTCTGACTCAGCTTGCACACCTCATATCTTACTCGATCAAGTTGCACAACTCTTCCCATCTTAGCTGACCGGGGATGGTGACTTTGAGTAGTCTACGGTATATTTCATCCACTTCTGTGTACTTGGAAAAAGTCAGTTTGATGATGAAAATATACTTGATCTCATGCTGTATGCTGAGGTCTGGCTGCAAAGTCTCCAAGAACACTTTGCCCGTTATACTGCCTTGTATTCCTGAGAACTTGGAACTATCCTTGGCCATTATAGCCATCTTCTGCTTGTAGTCTGGAAGGGTCATCAATTTGTCATTCAGAACCATCAAACCAGGAAGACCCTTTTTCACAGAGCCTTGATCTTGCTGAGAAACCTTTGAACTCTAATGTCCATGTTCTGGACTTTTTCCTCCAACTGTAACATCAGTTCTCTTTTGGTGAGAACCCTCTTGACTTCGAAGATGGTTTATGTCCTGTCTTCGATTTTCAATTCTTCTAGTTCTTCTTGGGTCTTCGAGTTCAGGAATCTAATTATTTCATCGGCTTCAGTGGGCATTTCTCCTAACTCTCCTTTTATTTTTTCAATAACTTGCCTGCTTCTTATCACTAGTTCATGTTTCTCGAACATGATTTGCACCATGGGCCAAATTCGTTTATGGAGCTGGAGATATCCATCCAAATATTCTCCTTGGCCTCTGCCAGTGTTTTACCTCCCACTGTTTGTTTTTGAAGCTGTTGGATTTCCTACTAAAGCTTCTCTGATGTTTGCCTCTCGATGTTGTAGCTCGTCTAGTAAGACGACTTGGGCTCTTGGAGATTCTCCACTTCTTTTTTCAGCCTGCTGATTTCTGTTCCTTGCAGGGTCATCTCTTCCATGGATTTTGCTAACTCCACAGTTTTTTCTAGTGCTGTCAACGAGGTTGCCGATGGAATTTCTGCTTTCGTGGTTGTTGGTAAAGTTGTTGGGCTGAATTATGCAAGAGGGACTTCACTCAATGGGATGACTTCCATGGGCGTTGATTGTTCCTTCTCGTTCAACAACCTTTCCAATTCTGCCTCCATTTCCTTTATCTGTTCGTTCTGCTGCATGATTAGCTTCAATAGTTCCTCTTTCTCATCTTCTATCTCAACTATTTCTTTAGCCTGTGAGTCCTCTGTAGGTGGCAATTTTAGTTGCTTTCTCAGAGATGCAATGTCAACATTATTTTTCTTTAACATCTCCTCTACTGCTTTTACATTCGAGGGATCATACCCAATCTTGAGCACCAACTCCTCTAAGGATTTTATTCTGTTATCCTTTGCAAAAGATGATATTTTTTCCAGCTTCAATTGGGTCTGAACATTGTTTAGAGATACCTGTAATTTTGCAGCTGTAGAGGAAGCATGGGCCAATTTGGAGAAAACCATTTTTCCAGTCTGTTTATGCAGATCCATCTGGTCACTTGGATGGACTTGTTTGATGTCAAAAACAATAGTTGACCTTTTGTAGTCAGTGATCTCTTTAGGTTGAGGCACCTATGCTTGTAGAAATTCCAGATGCATTCTTCCTTTCTTTGTATCAAAAGATGATAACAATCTGTGTTGTGCTATGGACGTTTGCTTCCAGAACTAAGCATAACTTTTGTTGGTCAACATCTATTTTTTCTTCTTGATCAGATCATATTTTTAGAAAATGTTCAGAGGTACAAATCCCTGTGGAGTTTTGGTGGTCACAACTATATCTGTCTGCTTCTTTGAAGAAGAAGTGGACACCACCTGATGTTTTTCCTCAACCACTTTGGCAGAGTGGGGTTCTTACTCACTAGACATGTGAGTAGCATGAGTGATTTTAGGTATTTTACTGTATACTTGAAAATCCTCCGCTGATACTTCAGTGACTGAAGGAGAGGCATCCTTCCTTGCCCTTTTTTCCTTTGGTACCTGTGAAGTGTTAGTCTATGAGATAGTGGCTGAAAGATATTCCTACTGTTCAGTATCTACCAGGGTGTTTGCCTCCCACTCTGTCTGGTTCACACACTTTTCAATTTCTGGTTTGAGGGTGTGAGCATAAGGTGAACTTTTGTTTTTAGATCTCATCTCTGCAATGATCCCACTTGGATCATAATGCCAAATGAAACTGGTGTTGGATTTCATTTCCTTTAATATTTTATTTGCCTCTTCCTCAATAGCTCGATTGTTGCAGATAAATGGTCCTATTTTCCCTTTAATCCTCATCTGCTATTTTTTCTTCAGAGACACAAAATGAATGTCATCTGAATTTATCATTTGACGAATATAATCCAATGCAAATATCCGAACAGGAAAATACTTGGGCATTTTGTATGGAGCTATCTCACACCCATACACTCTAATCTTTGTGTGATTCTGAAATAGGAACCAGTCCCTGGTCTTTGCAATATCCGAAAGGTGCAGAACTCTTTGGATCTCCTCATTTATCCTCGGCTATGGTCTTCCACTAAGCATGCTTACCACTAGGTGATAAAACAACTCAATAAACTGTTTAAAACTGAACTCAATAGAGTTCCTTCTGAGCAACGAAGTCCATAAGGTTACTGCCTGCGGTTTTCCGTCCTGGTCCATTTTCTGCATGAGAAAGGAGAATTTGTCAGTTTGATAAAACATAAACATGTAGGCCAGTATTGAAGAATACCGAAACATGCCTTATGTGGGGAAATTTGACAGTTGCTCGTGCAGGTTTTCGGCCAAGAAACCATTGTAGTTGAACTAGATGGCAACCTTCTCTTCAGTAGAGAAAATGGACAAGAAACCTAGGATAGGTTCATCTACCCATTCGTCCGAGAAGTAACCGAGCAAACAACATAGTGATGAAATGATCTGGTTTCCCTTTTCTGAAAAGATGGAGGAATGGTAAGGGGGATTCTTCTTGGGAAATTGGGCATCTTGCGAGAGGAAGAGCTCAAATATTTGCGCTCTTCAGGGAAAAGACAGGTTCTGACACATTTTTGTCAGAATTTCAATGGTGAGGGGGGAACGTGGATCGACTCTGGATACCTGCATCATTTGATCGATGGTCTCGGGTGTAATAGAGAAAAAAGTTTTTCCAGAAGACGATATTATGGATCTCTGATCCGAGAGGTAGTGCGCTTGGAATTTGAGGGCAAATTTGGGAAAATGGTGAACTTGGGGAAAAATATGCAGAGGGAGATTTGAATCCTAGAGCCTGATTTCATCGCTCTGATCGATAAATGTGTCTTTAAACCATGAATGTAACTCAGTGACATTGAATTCACATCTAGTTTCTGAGATTAAATAATCTTTGTCTGCTAATGGGATCCGGTCGAGATCGACAGGAGGTGGGAGGAAAGGATTTTCCTCAACATTTGACTTTTTAGATTTGGGTGCCATTGATTTTCACCGATACCTGCACACTGAACACACGTTAGTAGGTAAATAGGCTATGGCTGGGTGAATTGTTGCAGAAGCGAAGGAAAATGAGTCTCTGGTGTGCAGGGATTATGAGCAGAATGCGAATGATGGGAACGGGGTTGGAATTTAGTGAACGGGTATCCGTTGGGTGAAAAGGACAAGTCAGGAGAATAACATGTATGTAGCCAATAATAAATGGCCAACGGGTCTTTTAGAGCATGAAGGGGTAGGCGAAGGACATCTGACGTGTGTACCCGGATGATGTGGAGGGTGTTGATTGGGGGGTAAACAAGAGAGATATGACCTGTAATGGTTAGATGGAGGGGACATGCTGATGGGGTCTCAAGATGGGACTTGCAAAGAGGGGTTTTGGGTGTGACATCTCGAGGTGGTGGTGGTAATATTGGAAGGATGGTAAGTGGTAACAAGTTTGGAGCAGAGGAGGTATGACACAATGAGTTGATGCCACGCAGGGATGGGAACCGCCGGGAAAACTATTTCATTTCAGACCCGCCCCGACGTTAAAGGTAAGAAGCTTGGGGGGGG
>SNQJ01S0007312.1:83250-114088 GCA_010110895.2 Picea sitchensis | reverse complement strand
CTCCTATATTTTAGGGGAGAATATTCCACCTGGAGAATATTCTCTTTCAGTTGACACTTCAGTTTGACTAGTTGAGTTGAGTTTAGATGTTGCATTGGTTTTATCACCATGCAACATTGGGATCATCACCATGCTAATTCGACTTTGCCTTGGGATCATAACTAGACTGGTGCATTACCCTTGATTCCTTGAGTTAACTCCTCACTACTCTCTGTTCAATCAGTTAATTGAAGACTAGTTGATTAGTTAACTCAACTAGGTGGCAGTTCACTCCCGTAACTTCCTGAGAGACTAGACTAGGTGGCAGTTCACTCCCGTAACTGCTAGTGTGTGTCCAGATCTCTTGATCCAAATTTTAAGGAGGTATATGGTCTAAATTCATATACAAAAGTCATAAATCTATAAAACTAATAGATTGTTAATGCGAATCAAGGTGATGCCCCCCTCCGCATTAATTAATTGAGATAACATGTTGCCCATAAGGGTCAAATAGAGTCTCACCTCTCCATTATTATATTAGGATTTATTTTCCACTACTTAGTTAGTTGGGTAGTTAGATATATTATTATAATAATAGAGACACATTTAATGAGCTTTTTCCATTATTGGGTTGGATTTTATTTTCCACTACTTAGTTAGTTGGGTAGTTAGATCTATTATACTAATAATAGAGACTCATTTAATGAGCTCTTTTTGACTTTGTCCAATGGACCATTTTGTAATGCTATATAAAGGCCTAACAAGCCTTCTCATAATATCAAGTTACTCATTTTGGCTTCTCTCATATTTTCTATTGTTCATTGTGAGATTCATTAGCTCTGAGTGATTTACTAGTAGTTAGTTTTAGAGGTGAGACTCTTATTTGAGTCTCACCTCCCAAGTACTTCATTTACATGTTTTTTTTCCCATGCTTCTTTTTATGCAAGATTGAAATTTCTAAGCTCCTCCTCTCTCGACATTCAAGCCATCCAGATCTCATCCCCCGAGATCCGGATCAGTGGTATCAGAGCAGGTTCACTCTCCATCGGGACACAAGTTTGAAGCATGTTGCGGGTTCAAACATTTGAAGCAATCACCAACCTCCTTTTGGTACTATCAGAATCCATTTGTCGGGCCATACATTGTAAGCATCACAGTTGGTCCACAGGCACTACAGGGTATTTTTTTTACCCTCGGATCTTTGTTCACCATTACAAGGAGAACTATACATGGATTCACTACATCCATACATGGATCCACTACATCCATTGGTATGCAACATTTTCAACAAATTTGTAGGGTGTTCATGCTGCCCACGGAGGTTCCACAACCTCTGCAACAACCCATGCTACTCTACAAACCCTTGGCATCCTTTGTGGCCCTCTACACTCAACCAACTTAAAATAGGTTTTGTGATCTCTACACAACATTTAAAAGGCTCTTCCATAGCTCATTGAAAATATATCTTCAATATCTCAAATGGGTATTTCACAGAATCTGATTTGGCTTTCTGGTTTGAGAGATATCATCGATTTAACTTCAACATGTATTTGACCCAAGGAGGCCACGTGTACCACCATATTCAACGGTATTTCTCTCCTTTCTCAGGAAACTACAGAAGGAGTTCAACATATTTATGAAAATATCTCTTCAATATCTAAAATGGGTATTTCATGAAATTGCATTTGGATTCCTGGTTTGAGAGATATCATTGGTTTAATATCAGCATGTATTTGACCTAAGGAGGCTGCGCGTACCACCATCTTCAAAGGTATTTTTATCCTTGCTCAAGAAACTACAGAAGGAGTTCCACATATGGATGAAAATATATCTTCAGTAGATCAAATGGGTCTTCGACATAATTGGATTTCATCACATGTAGTAGAAGTTATGAATAGATTTGCAGAAGGATGTTTACAACCCCCAAAGTCACGATTTTCCCATATTATTTTTTTTAAAATTTTGGGATTTTTTTTACCCATGTACAATGCTATTGCCAACTAGGTTATAGGTCAACCACAAACCCACGGTTATGGGTCGACCACGCAAAACCCTTCTCTTCATTGGGTATTTTCACATTGTAATCATAATGGTGTGATAATGGGGTTTCTTTTTTTAGCATGGGTGAAATGATGGGGACCATCATTTTCTAAGGGGGGAGGAATGATCCGAAATTTAAGGAAGTATATGGTCCAAATTCATATACAAAAGTCATAAAGCTATAAAGCTAATAGATTGTTAATGTGAATCAAGGAGATGCCCACCTCCTCATTAATTAATTGGGCTAACATGTTTCCCGTAAGGGTCAAAGAGAGTCTTACCTCTCCATTATTGTATTGGGATTTATTTTCCACTACTTAGTTAGTTGGGTAGTTAGATATATTATTATAATAATAGAGACACATTTAATGAGCTCTTTCCATTATTGGGTTGGATTTTATTTTCCACTACTTACTTAGTTGGGTAGTTAGATCTATTATACTAATAATAGAGACTCATTTAATGAGCTCTTTTTGACTTTGTCCAATGGACCATTTTGTAATTTTATATAGAGGCCTAGCAAACCTTCTCATAATATCAAGTTACTCATTTTGGCTTCTCTCATATTTTCTATTGTTCATTGTGAGATTCATTAGCTCTGAGTGATTTACTAGTAGTTAGTTTTAGAGGTGAGGCTCTTCTTTGAGTCTCACCTCCCAAGTACTTGTTTTTGTTTTCATGCTTCTTTTTATGCAAGATTGACATTTCTAAGCTCCTCCTCTCTCGGCATTCAAGCCATCCAGATCTCAGCCCCCGAGATCCAGATCATCACTTTAGACCACCACTATGGTGCATTGGTTCTCCTCCAGTGCACACTCATTGAGTTATACAGAGTATATCATGTGTAAATTATTCATTATTCATAACAGTTAATGATAATTATTTCATTCTTTTTCTCCTTCTTCTTCTTCTTTCTCAATTTCTCTATGCAAATGTGTGTATTATTGTTTAGCTAGATCTATTCTGTGCAGGTTCAACACATTTACATGGTATCAGAGCCAACAGACTGCTAAGAAAAAGCTACACCAAAACTTTTTGCAGGTACAAAAGATTGAAGACACCTAAAAGATGGAATTCCAAAAAGAATTCATTCTTACACCTTACAACTATTTTGCATGGAAGGAGAAAATAGCCATACATCTCCGAACCAGAGGGTTGTACAGGTTAACCTTGAATACAGATACAGAACCGACATCAACCATAGAAAAATCCAAGTACTTAAATCGCACGGATGAGGCACTCGGAACAATTTGCAGTCTTATTTCTCCTGATCTCCTTTTTCATATATCTTCCTGTAAGACTGTTATTGGACAAATCGGTAGGTGCGGACACTGACAGATCTCCCTAGATCCACCTGGATCTAGAACAAAACAGGACATGACACGACTCTTTCCCTAAGTTATAGTCATTGAATCTACTGATAAGAAGGAATAAGTGACATACCTTTATATCACTTCCTTAGGTCTTTGTTGTTCCCGCTTCACTCCGGTGCTCTTGTGAAGTTAGGTCCAAGACAACACAAACCAACCAAAGTGAAGATAGTAGAGTATATTCAATGTCAACCTATGCATATGATCAAGGAGTTATGCTATAAAATAAGAGTGATTTTATGGGAAAGGGACATGCCGCTGTATTATATTAATTGAAAGTAGAAGATACAACCTAAACACCTTGATGTTGCAAGCTTCCTTTCAGTGACTCTTGGTTCCAACACACACACTTTCTCTGTACTTGCATGAAGAAGATCCAATTCCTCTTGATAGACCAAATAGAGTCTTCAAACTTCTGTCCAAGCAAGATTGAATGAAGAATTGGTGAAATAATTGTGTGAAGAACCCTGCAATTTTGTTATCAGACAAATTGGTAGGTGCAGACACTAACAGATCTCCCTAGATCCACCTAGATCTAGAACAAAACAGGACAGGACACGACTCTTTCCCTAAGTTGTAGTCATTTAATCTACTGATAAGAAGGAATAAATGACATACCTTTATATCGCTTCCTTAGGTCTTTGTTGGTCCCGCTTCGCTCCGATGCTCTTGTGAAGTCAGGTCCAAGACAACACAAACCAACCAAAGTGAAGATAGTAGAGTATATTCAATGTCAACCTATGCATATGATCAAGGAGTTATGCTATAAAATAAGAGTGATTTTATGGAAAAGGGACATGCCGTTGTATTATATTAATTGAAAGTAGAAGATATAACCAGAACACCTTGATGTTGCAAGCTTCCTTTCAGTGACTCTTGGTTCCAACACACACACTTGCTCTGTACTTGCATGAAGAAGATCCAATTCCTCTTGATAGACCAAATAGAGTCTTCAATATTTTATCCAAGCAGGGTTCTTCACACAATTCTTTCACCAATTCTTCATTCAATCTTGCTTAAACTTTTCCATGAGAAACCTTTCAATATATAGGAGAAGAACAGATGGTTAAATGGATGAGGATGATCCCACCAAATCTAAGAAGTCAGTAGAATGACAACCATGCGAATGCCAACTCATTTTCTAGAAGATCCCCTTCTAGAACCTTCGTGACCTCTTCTCCTTTCCAAGCTTAAAAACAGGTTTGCACCCTATCTATGGAGAAGACTGCGAACATTTCACACCCTAAGTGTGGGTGGCCTATGAGAATGAAGGATTCTCGCACCCTATACCACAAACAGCCTGCGAACGCATCTTAAAAATATGTTTTTGGAAGAAGATAGGAGCCACTTTTCTCAGGCAAAAAGTCCTTGTTGGGAGCTTGAATACATCACTATTGAGACATCACCAGAATGACCAAAATCATGTGTAACATAATTTCCCCCAAAGTATGAGGCCATAATTTGTGATAGCTGAAATACTTTGTAAACTGCATGTGTGTGTCAGAAACTAGGAGCGCACCTAATCGGAAACCTATAAACAATCAAGCATCTGCAGAATATAATACCAGTTCCGAGGTAGGCATTCCCATGCTCAGATCACAAATGAGTGGAATCGTAGGTCATGGCCACCAATCATACACCGTGGATCCATGCCGTCAAAATGCTACATAGCCACCAGGAATACATTGTGGATCTATGTGAGAAGACTTGAATTAAGACGACACAACCATGTGACATACAAAGTGGATCTATGCACTGACACAAATCATACATACTCCATAGCAGCCTGGATAAAAAAGATGAGACCCAGGGTCTTCAATCCCGTCACCTAAAAGTACGAATCTAGCCATGCGATTATATGTGCTGAAGTCGAACATGGAAGAAACCACTTGATTACCGGTCATTGATGAAAACCGTTAACACGTACGAGGGAAATCACCATTGGTGTAAATGACTCCCAAGGTACTGAAGTACAATCCGAACGAATGTGAATGAATGAGTCGAAGTCGAGCACTTGGCGGAATCTCTCGATCAGGGATCAATGATGTGAAACCCCTGTCAAAAGTGAAGAGACCTGCCATTAAGGCATGCAGGCTCTAAGGTACTTAATGATTTCTAAGTTTCATTTCTGGATAATGGGTTGGAGTCGACGGAACAAGACTCGTCACAGGAGGGCCTTAATGTATCCCCCATCAATGACACAAAATAAGTAACAGATTTTGAGGATGAGGCAAAGTATGAGTATGAGTCGAAATGGACGCAGGGAAGGCCGATATAGTAAGAATGGACAACTGCAGATGGCCGACTCAATAGAGGGCTCGTGTTAACTTCTCTTGAACATATGAAGGACACGACCAAAGACTTGGCAACACTTACTCAAAGACGACCCAAGATATGACCTTGTAGCAAATCGAACGAGAGACAAATGGATTTCCCAACCCGGATTCAAATGACGAATAGGGGGTGTCATGTTCAAGAGTGATGCTTACTGCCATTAATATGAATATGAAAACACATCCCTTTCCCAAAATTCCCCCCACCATTTTTGGCCTGTACCTTTTTATTTTTACGCAAGCTTGAGGAGGATAACATATGCTTGTTGATGTAAACTCATCCTTCAGATGAGTCCCTCGGAGTATATTTAACAAACCCTAGGAAGGAGTGGTTCTGTCCCATTATGGGTCTGTCGATGTTTGTTTAACGAGTCGAAGGATAGAAAACTCGGGGGTTTTTCATGTTTTGAGAGTCTGAAAAACACTGAAAGAGAACTCTCCCAATTCCTTTTTCATAAATAAGTCCGACGAGACTGAAAAAGTGATAAACTATCGCCCGTCGAACGTTTTCTTCAGATACTTTAACGAGCATGAAGAGAACAAGATCGCTCGACAATCTTTTCGTTTTTATGGAGCGTGGAAAGAGCTTAAAGAATACTCCCTTAGGTTTGTTGTTTTCGTGTTACCATACGAGTACGAAAAGACGAGAAAAAAGTAAACTCGATTACATTCTCATGTATTTTCGAGCATGAGAACGAACGAAGACTGAGCTCGAGGTTTTTCCTACAAAAACCTTAAAAAGGTAACTATACATGCGACAAAAAAAAGAAAAACACCCGTACTCCTTCGTTTGGACTTCAAAGTTGCTATATCTGTAAGAAACCACACTCATAGGGCTATTGGGGCATTAGGTTTTATAGACAAAATAATATAAAAAATCAACAAAAATGGTAAAAAGTGAATAAATAGGGGTAAAAAGGGTTTTTACCAATTCATAGTGATTTTGCCAAAAACTTGTCCAATATACTTCAATTTCCCCCAAATTTCTTTGCTCAATCGTGGGAGGCACAAGCGACCATTTGGCGAACCGTCTCCGCCAACGAGGTAAGATCTTGATCTTTTAACTTTTACATGGTTTATTTTTAGTTTTTATTGGCAATTTTCAGGGTTTTAGGTCCATTTTAAGGCCATAAATTGCGCCCAAGCATTCTCTCACTGTGCTAAAGGGGCACCTGCGGGGGCCGAAAAATGAATTTTAAAGTTGTCTTTTGCTCAATAAAAATTATGCCAAGGTTTGAAATAAGTTGCTGACCCTTCTCTCATGGCTCTTGTGTAGGTGTTTGACCATCACAATGCTGGAGTGGCAAGAAAGAGAACACAAGGATGAAGATGCCATTGCGGCGGACTCCCTATGAGTGAGTATTGTCCCCAATACTGCGTTCTCGAGGTAGAAAGAAGCAAGGGTAAGGTTTCTATTTGGGGGGTCCAAAACTTGACCCTGCGAACCATCTTGTTCACTATAACACACATGGCTGGGAGCATGGCTCCACACATGGCTCTCTAGAGCTACTTCCAATACGCCATAGAGTGCACAGAGCCTCGGGTATTCAACTGATAGGATGCAGTTTTCCGCAGTATGAAGAGGAAATTGACAAAGTGCAGGAGGGGTAACTTGAAGTAGTTTGGGTACGGATCACTTTTGGTGTCCTTCTTCCTTGAGAGGGTCCCACTGCTGAGACTACAGGTTGATTGGGGTTTACTGGCCCCACAGGATCCGAGGATGCTGAGGTGGTGCAACCTCATGGCTTGACACGTAGCATGGCCCATCATCAAGTATAAAGATTCATTTTTCGACTGGTTGTGGCCCCAGATGCTGATGATTGACGATTATGCATATGTTGGTTTGGATTTCCGAGGGGATCCAGATTTGGCCCTATCTGAGGATGCTCAGTGGGGTGATTTAGGTAAGAAGTACACATTTTGTTCTTTTTAAAATGTTTTTTGCAAGTTTTATCATATGAAATGTTTTTGTGTTTATCCAAGAACTAATCAAAAAATCTCTTTTTGATGACACAGATGTGGGGCCATATCGACCTCCAGGGACATCTCCTATTCAACGACGAGGAGAGGCGGCTCTAGTGGCGAGATGGGATGCCGAAGACTACGAGGCAGTGGAGAAGAACTTGGAGGGGTTGAACTGCTGACATCCCATATGTGGCTATTGGGGAGATCCCCAGACGTTACCAACGCCATACTGTGGGCATGTACGAGTCTATCAGCCGACTGCTTCGTAGGGTAGCCCGAGCAGTTGTGTGTTATCGTGAGCGTCATCCGTGACGCTATTTTGTAGAAGCCATGTGTTATCACTCCAAGAAACTCTTTGAGGTTGTAGGTCAAAGATGCTTGGTAACTTAAAATAAACTTGTTTTTGTGTTTATGTATATGTGGATCAATGGGATAACTCAATTACAGTATGGCACTCAGACAGTAAAACGACAATCAAATAAACCAGTGCTCTCAAGGATTGATGATCAGATGATAGCTTTAAATGGGTGAGAAAACAATGTTCATAAACCAAATACAAAGTGTAGGGTTTAATAAACAATGATAAGAAACTCAATATCAAATTATGAGCTAACCAATGAGATAACCATCATTTTGTAGCTAAAACAACTTGATAGAAAGTACATAATAAAAATGAGAATCTAACATCAAAAGAGAGAGAAAACTGTGATTTGTATTATCATAGAAAAGTCTGTTTACAACATAATGTATTCCTCTATCCAGAATCGAGCCCCTCACTTCATCTGAAGTTCTTGGCTTTATAGCCTTTACAAAATAACTGAGATCCTATAAAGAAGGATCGAATTTACTAAAAATAGACAGTCAAATCTGACACAAGAAAATACGGAGAGATCCTAAAAACTAGGTCAATTCTTCATCTTTAATGATCTTCACATCCTTCAAAACTTTGACAAGTGTAGAAACCCTTCCAAGGTTGCTGGCACTATGAAAGATATGATAAGTCGAATTTGCCACTTTTAGCAAAAAACTATTTCTGTGCCCCAAAAATAGGTAGCTAATTTTACTTTTCTACCTGCTAAACACCTCAAACATCATAACAGATCCTTAAATATGATGTGTTTAATTATTGTCCATATTTTGAAACTCTCCTCTAGGCGTTTGATTGAGAAAAACTTAGATCTGGGCGAAAATGTGACTTCTCTTCCCTGTTTTCGGTTTCACCAGCTCTTTCGCCTTGAAATTTGCTAGTTAGTTGATGAAAGCTCTGCTTTTCAACAACTAATTGGTTATAATTGCGCCTTCTGTGCTGGTGAAAATTCTGTTTTAATCAAAGGAAAAACTTTCATGTTGCAAATAAAAAAAAAATCATTGTTTGCATCCACTGATAAAGAGAATCTGATACCTTGTGTCTTCAAATGTATCCTATCATACCCTTGAGCAAAAGTCAAAAACAAAGTATAGACAAATATAAATGACTGAGCTTCTGTAGATTACACTGATTGCCTGTTGACTGTGTAGTCTGGCCCTTGCCAATGTTCTGATCCTCAAATCTTCATAGGTTTGCCTTATATCTTTTCAGAACCAAAACTTCTTCTGCATTTTCTTCTGAAAATGATTCAATACTTGACTATTTCAACCTTACATCAACATAATCTTTGGGATAAGTATACTGTGAATAGGGCCTTTTAAGAATGTCAACCAATTCTTTGTTTTATTAAATGAGCTACGCACATATATCTTTCATATAGGCTACATTCATAGTCAGAGTGCTTTATAACTGAATACACTCATACTCTGAATTGTGAGGTATTTCAGAGATGTAGGGTTTCTATCAAAGTGATTCTATTTGTTGTTTATAGTGTGGCTGTTCACTTGCTCATTTGCTTCTTGAGGTTTTCAGTCTCCTCCTCGGCCTTTTGCAATTTCTCTTGAAGCATACACATTTTTTCACTTGATTCTTCTTGTTCAATTTGAGCTCTCTTTTCAGCCTTTTCTCTTGCAGACTGCTCAAAATCCAACCACTGCTCCGATTTTTCTGTTGTTATATGTAATTTCTCCTCTACCATTTCAGTTAATTGCTTAAGCTGTTCAACATATGAATTTTCCATCTGCTTCTGTAAAAACTGTATTTCTTCCTTCGAATATCCACCCGAGTCAATATCCTTTTGCCTACTTAAACTTTCTTGAGATTCATGGAACAATTCATTATAATAAGGATGACCTCCATTTTGAGCAACTACAATGTCTATTTGCTTGAGCAATTCAGTTACTTGTCTTGCCATTGTTGTTTATGATGTGGTTTTATTGTTGAAAAAGAACCTTTCTATGATTGCACTGGTGTAGAAACTCTTCAAGCTCAAGTGGGCTCTCATGCAAGTAGTCTTCTAATGTCTCTAGATTTTCTTCCAACTCATCACCGCCATTAAAGATAACCACCATGAAATTGAGAATTTTCTCACCAAACAACATTTACAGGCTCTCTAAAGCTGCTGCTTTTTCTGCAGTAAATCGATTTCTAACAGAAAGTACGAAAATAATTCCATGGAGACCATCCTTTGCAAGGTCAATACATTTGACAATTTCTTTGCCGAGAATGTCTGGATTGACAGTAGGGTCAAAGATTTCTGAAAATCGATGTCCAAGATGCATCTCTTCTCTGCATCCATTACTCGATATGTTTTTCTGATGAAGCGACGCAGTTACCTGCGTGTTCATTCCTTCTCGTGGCCTGATATTTGCAAATGAAACTACTTAGACATCTGTATAATCATAGCCAAAAATTGACCTCCCTTCTTACTCCTCATGGCGCCCTTTGCATGCGGTCTCATGCCTGCATAAATTTTATCAAACCATGCATGGATAGATCCCATGTTTCACGAAAATCCAGATATTACAATCTTTTCATATGGCGAGGTTTCATTAGGTAAAATCAAAGAGATTGATATCGGTTTGGTGCTGGGATTTGATGACTTGAAATGTGGACTTGATTTGTGAGTTGGCCTTGTGTGATTATTTGTAAGTTGAATCGAGGCTTATCTCTTAGCTTGGGCATGTGAGTGTGTGCTAGGCTTTGTATTGTATTTTGTAGACCTTTGCATAGATTTATACGTAGGATGATGGATAGATTTGGACTTAGAACATTTAGATTTAGTCTAGGATAAATCCATTTAAAAGCATGCTCCTCTTTTAATAACAATCTCAAATAAAATAAACTAGGAATACATCAAACTCGAGAATAGATTGTGCAGAGTTCAACTGAGATTTCTAACCATTTATTCGCAGGTCAAGAGGATGAAGCCAAAGGATTTTTGGGCAAAAGTAATTAATCAAAAGCTTGATAAAAATATGGAGCTTAAGACACTGGCCAAAATACTGAAGAAAACGATAAATCAAGTGAAGAGTGATGAAAACATTCATCAAAATACTAGTGCATTTTGATCACCAACAACTGGCTCCAACTGGGATGGAGACCTCCTTGCGAGGTTTCCAAGAACCTAGTAGTTCTAGTCGCCTTTAGTATTGGGAATGGAATCATCTGGTCTTTATAATTGATCCCTTGTAAAACTATAACCTGCCTATAGCCTGCTCTACTTATTCAACAACCAATAACTGAAAAGTCTACTGCTCATTGAGTGAGCTTATTCTCTTCTACTCCTACACTAATCCAGCTCTGCAATTTGATTAGGTAAATGTTGACTTCCATAGCAACAATTCAAACAATTTTAAAATTGAAGAAACCTTATCTCTTCCACTGATTTATAGAAGGTAACTGAAAGATACCAAAAATGATAAATAAACTTTCAGAAAGGCATACTCATTGATGAATACCGATGAGTAAAGAAAATATGAAATTTTTAGAGAATGTGAGATATACAACTCCATCAAAGCTGCTACTGGGTCTCTGAATCCAAGATTATAAACATTCTGACTAACAAAAAATAACTTCCCTTCTGTGAATGTCTCTCTGTTTGCAAATAGATGCCTTCTTTGATAATCTTCTTGTTGTCCTGACTGAGAACTGAAAAATTGCTACTGGCTGTCCTCATTGATATCGATGTTGAATGTGAACTGTTCTCTCATTATCGGAGGAAAATGTAAACTCAACTGTTGATCTGAAATTTTTTGCTCGTCATCTTCCCCTTCATGTCCGTTGCAATTCCCCTTTGTCTGCAAATCTGAAAGCTGAGAACTGTCCTGCAGTTTTGAAACTGTCATCTTCTGATATAAAAATTTGTTTATCATTTTTCAAGTTTTCAAATGGGACAATCTGATCTTCATGACAATTTAGGATAGTATATGCATTTGGTACAATGTCAAAAGCATTTATAATATGTCTACCATCGTGAAGATCATCGATGTCTTGGTCACAATGAGAGGTATCTCCTATAACAACATACTCTTCATGGCTATCTGAATCTTTAGTCAGTAAATGAAATTCATGACAACATTCGGGATATAAAAGATCATCTGAAAAGATTTCTTTGTAAAACAAATGAAAGGCAGCATGAAAATCTACCAAAGCACTGATACTGGCAATAGGGAGTGACTGGTACCAATCACGAGAAATACCCTCTAATGAAAACCCGAAGATATTGACCTGAACATCCTCATGCACAATTTGCAACTGATGAATGAAATCATGAAAATCCAACAAATGTTCAGCTGGCACTTCCCACTCTTCTCCTTGAAATCTGGGAATACTACGTTCCCATTCATCTCTACTAGAAACTGGGTGAGGGTAACCTGAAATACTTGAGAAATTGAAAAATGCATACCTCTTGTTCATTTCATACTAGTGGAGTCGCCAACAAATTTCAGAACGATGGAGTCGCCACTGAATCCGTCCTTCATGGAGTCGCCAGATAGATGATTACAACTAAATATATGTCCAGACTTTGTCTATCATCAAAGTTGGATCTTGTCGTCTCCCAAGGAAGCTGAGATTCAAACTCCTCTCCCTGACAATGACACCAATTTGTTATCACTCAATGAAACTCTTTGAGGTTGTAGGTCAAAGATGCTTGGTAACTTAAAACAAACTTGTTTTTGTGTTTATGTATACGTGGATCAATGGGATTTTTTGTGTTTATGTATATGTGGATCAATGGGATAACTCAATTACAGTATGGCACTCAGACAGTAAAATGACAATCAAATAAACCAGTGTTCTCAAGGATTGATGATCATATGATAGCTTTAAATGGGTGAGAAAACAATGTTCATAAACCGAATACAAAGTGTAGGGTTTAATAAACAATGATAAGAAAATCAATATCAAATTATAATCTAACCAATGGGATAACCATCATTCTGTAGCTAAAACAACTTGATAGAAAGTACAGAAGAAAAATGAGAATCTAACATCAAAAGAGAGAGAAAATTGTGATTTGTATTATCATAGAAAAGTCTGTTTACAACATAATGTATTCCTCTATCCAGAATCGAGCCCCTCACTTCATCTGAAGTTCTTGGCTTTATAGCCTTTACAAAATAACTGAGATCATATAAAGAAGGATTGAATTTACTAAAAATAGACAGTCAAATCCGACACAAGAAAATAAGGAAAGATCCTAAAAACTAGGTCAATTCTTCATCTTTAATGATATTCACATCCTTCAAAACTTTGACAAGTGTAGAAAGCCTTCCAAGGCTGCTGGCACTATGAAAGATAAGATAAGTCAAATTTGCCACTTTTAGCAAAAAACTGTTTCTGTGCCCAAAAAATAGGTATCTAATTTCACTTTGCCACCTGCTAAACACCTCAAACATCATAACAGATCCTTAAATATGATGTGTTTAATTATTGTCCATCTTTTGAAACTCTCCTCCAGGCGTTTGATTGAGAAAAACTTAGATCTGGGCGAAAATATGACTTCTCTGCCCTGTCTGCAGTTTCACCAGCTCTTTCGCCTTGAAATTTGCTAGTTAGCTGATGAAAACTTTGCTTTTCAACAACTAATTGGTTATAATTGTGCCTTCTGTGCTGGTGAAAATTCTGTTTTAATCAAATGAAAAACTTTCATGTTGCAAATAAAAAAAAAATCATTGTTTGCATCCACTGATAAAGAGGATCTGATACCCCGTGTCTTCAAATGTATCCTATCACACCCTTGAGAAAAAGTCAAAACAGAGTATAGAAAAATATAATTGAATGAGCTCCTGTAGATTACACTGATTTCATGTTGACTGTGTAGTCTGACCCTTGCCAATGTTCTGATCCTCAAATCTTCATAGGTTTGCCTTATATCTTTTCAGAACCAAAACTTCTTCTGCATTTTCTTCTGAAAATTATTCAATACTTGACTATTTCAACCTTACATCAACATAATCTTTGGGATAAGTATACTGTGAATAGGGACTTTTAAGAATGTCAACCAATTCTTTGTTTTATTAAATGAGTTGCGCACATATATCTTTCATATAGGCTACATTCATAGTCAGAGTGTTTTATAACTGAATACACTCATACTCTGAATTGTGAGGTATTTCAGAGATGTAGGGTTTCTGTCAAAGTGATTATATTTGTTGTTGATAGTGTGGCTTTTCACTTGCTCATTTGCTTCTTGAGGTTTTCAGTCTCCTCCTCGGCCTTTTGCAATTTCTCTTGAAGCATACAAATTTTTTCACTTGATTCTTCTTGTTCAATTTGAGCTCTCTTTTCAACATTTTCTCGTGCAGACTGTTCAGAAGCCAACCGTTGCTCCAATTTTTCTGTTGTTATATGTAATTTCTGCTCTACCATTTCAGTTAATTGCTTAAGCTATTCGGCATATGCATTTTCCATCTGCTTCTGTAAAAACTGTATTTCTTCCTTCGAATATCCACCCGAGTCAATATCCTTTTGTCTACTTAACCTTTCCTGAGCTTCATGGAACAATTCATTAGAATAAGGATGACCTCCATTTTGAGCAACTACAATGTCTATTTTCTTGAGAAATTCAGTTACTTGTCTTGCCATTGTTGTTTCTGATGTGGTTTTATTGTTGAAAAATAACCTTTCTATGATTGCACTGGCGTAGAAACTCCTGAAGCTCAAGTGGGCTCTCATGCAAGTAGTCTTCTAATGTCTCTAGATTTTCTTCCAACTAATCACCGCCAGTAAAGATAACCACCATGAAATTGATAATTTTCTCACCAAACAACATTTACAAGCTCTCTAAAGTTGCTTCTTCTTCCGCAGTAAATCGATTTCTAACAGAAAGTACAAAAATAATTCCATGGAGACCATCCTTTGCAAGGTCAATACATTTGACAATTTCTTTGCCGAGAAAGTCTGGATTGATAGTAGGGTCAAAGCTTCCTGAAAATCGATGTCCAAGATGCATCTCTTCTCTGCATCCATTACTCGATATGTTTTTCTGATGAAGAGGCGCAGTTACCTGCGTGTTCATTCCTTCTCGTGGCCCGATATCTGCAAATGAAACTACTTAGACATCTGTAAAATAATAGCCAAAAATTGACCTCCCTTCTTATTCCTTGTGGAACCCTTTGCATGTGGTCTCATGCCTGCATAAATTTTATCAAACCGTGCATGGACAGATCCCACGTTTCACAAAAATCCAGAAATTACAATCTTTGCATATGGCGAGGTTTCATTAGGTAAAATCAAAGAGATTGATATCAATTTGGTGCTGGGATTTGATGACTTGAAATGTGGACTCGATTTGGGAGTTGGCCTTGTGTGCCGATTTGTAAGTTGAATCGAGGCTTAGCTCTTAGCTTGGGCATGTGAGTGTGTGCTAGGATTTGTATTGTATTTTGTAGACCTTGGCATAGATTTATACGTAGGATGATGACTAGATTTGGACTTAGAACCTTTAGATTTAGTCTAGGATAAAGCCATTTAAAAACATGCTCCTCTTTTAATAACAATCTCAAATAAAATAAACTAGGAATACATCAAACTCAAGAATAGATTGTGTAGAGTTCAATTGAGATTTCTAACCATTTATTCGTACGTCAAGAGGATGAAGCCAAAGGATTTTTGGGCAAAAGTAATTAATCGGGAACTTGATAAAAATATGGATCTTAAGACACTGGCCAAAAGACTGAAGAAAACGATAAATCAAGTGAAGAGTGATGAAAAAATTCATCAAAATACCAGTGCATTTTGATCGCTAACACCATGGGTTTTGTATTTTTGAGATTTTGGTCCTTGAAGAGAAACTTTTTGTAAAAACTTTTGATCGTTATATACATATATATAGCTTCTACCGACTTATCTTTTGTTGTGTTATACATGTAATGTGTGATTGGTTTATAAATGTCCCAAATGTCTGTCTAACACATAGTTAGCTAAAGCATTAGTCAATGTATTTAGACATCTAGGAATGTGTTGATACTCAATATAATAAAAATAACGTTCCAAGAGGCGAATTCATAAATATACCCGTAATAAAGTAAGACTTCGAATAGAATAGACATTACTTAGCTGTAGTACTACTAGCTACGAATTGAGTTGTATAGCCAGGTGGCAGATGCTAAGCGAAATAGCATCAATCAACAATTCGACGACGACGCTATATTCTGCAATATTATTGGTCACACGACCAAGGCACACACCTCGCAGACTGATAAGTTCGTTTGTAGGTGTGTAAATTGCCCATGTAGCAGAAGCAAGGTTCTTAGTACTATGGCTAGCGCCATCGATGAAGCCAATGTGGGGCAACAGAAACTCCGACATCTAGAAACCAAGTACAACGTAACATAAGCGGTCGAGGGCAGAGACCAAATAACGAAAAAGCATACTACAGTAACACAGAGGAAGTATGATACAATAAAATACAAGCACTCATGCACAGGTGATCTTAGGCATAGTACTTCTTTAAGTACAACCCATTTCTGGGTTCACTCAAAGGGATACCGTCGTAGTCCACTAACTCGTAAGCTCCTTTCTCCAAAACTTGTCTAATGATATAAGGACCTCGCCACATAGCTTCATTTTTTTCGGCTCCTAGCATATCCCGATCTTGTTCATAAAGAAGAACCAGATCACCTTTGGAGAAAACGCATGGCCTGACATGTTTGTTGTATTGGGATTTGACGCGTTTCTTTTGGGATTCTATAACCAGGGTGGCATCGCGATGGGTTTCGTCTAATTGCATGAGATACAATAGACGTTCTTCTTTGGCAGAAGTGTTTGGGAGAAGTTTGACGACTAGTTTTAGGGAGGGTATCTCACATTCAATCGACAAGATGACTTCTATACCATAAACTAACTGGAATGGTGTAAAACCGATAGTAGACTTAACGGATATCCGGTAAGCCCACAATGCTGAAAACAAAATCATGTGCCAACTCATTTTGTGAATCCCTATCATTTGTCGAAGCATGGTAATGAGAACCTTGTTTATTGCTTCAACTTGGTCGTTGGCTTGTGGGTAATAGGGTGTTGAGTTTTCATGGCGAAGATCCAACTTTTCAGTGAGTTCGGACATCATGAAGTTTCTAAAGTGGCTACCGTGATCAGTAACGATATTCTGAGGCACACCAAAACGAGCAATGATGTGATTGAATATGAATAATGCTGCAGTCCTTCCAGTATTGTCGAATGTTGGCATCGCCTCGGCCCATTTTGTAAAATAATCTACGGCTACAATAATGTATCCATGCCCCCTGACCGAGTGAGGGTGACATGTCATGAAATCGATACCCCATTTTTCAAAAGGACCAATAGAGACTATAGGGTGTAGAGGAGAAGGGTGTGATCGTATTTTATTGTTGTAGGTTTGGCAAGCGTGGAATTTTTGGACGAAGATTATACAGTCACTAAATAAAGAGGGCCAAAAATACCCTACTTGTAAGATCTTCTGGGAAGTAGCATACCTAGACATGTGACCACCACAAGCTCCAGAATGGCAGTCGTTGAGGGCTTTCTCGGCTTCGTCAAATGTGAGGTAGCGTCGAAAAATGGAGTCAATCCCACGATGATAAAGAGTATCACCGAGGATAATATACTGGAAATCTTGGTAGCGTATTCGACGATGGTCAGTGCTAGACAAATTGGGATGGAAAGTCTGGGTCTAGAGATATATGATGATATCTTTGTACTAAAGGTCATCAGAACTAATCAGGAAAAGGGATTCATTGGGTAATGAATCGACTGCTACATTTTTCGTCTCAGAGCACGTAAGGTCGCATATCAACTCGACAAACACCAAGGATTTCTTGGACTTAGCGCGTTCAAATTCTAAGTCAAACTCCTGGAGTATTATGATCCATTTGGAGTATTTCCCCCTTAGCAATTGGCGTGTAAGAATGTGTTGCATAGGGTTGTAGTTAGAAATTATCGTAGTCTTGCGAGAGAGGATATTGTGGCAAAAACGTTGAACATCTTGGACGACTGCCAAGGCCAGTTTTTCAACATATAAATACTTGGTTTCGGTAGTTTTGAGACTCATACTCAAGTAATAAATGACATGTTCATCATGAGAATCATCCTCCTGGATGAGAACCATAGCGATGGTATAGTCCGAGGCTGCGAGGTAAAGGAAATAATCCCGACTGTAATTAGGTGGGGAGAGTAGTGGGGTATGTGTCAAAGATAGTTTCAAAGATTTAAAATATTTGTTGGCAGTGGTATCTGTTAGCGTCGGAAGTCACTCCTGGATTGCTTGCAGGAGCAGAGCCCGACACCCATCAGTTTAATGTCACGATTTGTTTATAAAAGGATGATCAAATGGAGATAATGGCTCGAACGATGTGGTTCCAACTCCGAAACTAGGCTAGGCATGCATGTGCAAGTGAGGTCTTCGATAACTTCAGATAGTGAGTTGTAGTAAGGGTGAGTAGGGGGGAAGACTTGTATCGGGGAGATGCAAAGTCCTGTCATAAACATCAGGTTTCTAACAGGATGTAGAAGAAGACATCTAAACGCAAGATCTTCTTACATTCAAACGCAGAAAACTGGAGAAAACAATAACGACACAATAAATCCTTTATCATAACATTTTCTATAATTCGTGCGAATTAGTCGAACATGAACTCTCTTAGCATGAGATGAAAACCAGATGGATTGAGAAGACTGTCTGTCATTAAACAAGAAATCTTACATACATATGCATAACCAGAGAACTAGAGTGTGTTAAAACCTTACAATCGGGAGCTCTGCTCTACCATCGATACCTTACAAAATACAAAGACTGAGTTTATATACTTAGGAAAATTATTCTCACAGAGGCGTGCCTCAGTCACCCAAGACTGGGTGTCTCTTTAGTCAAACTCGTACCGATATCTTTCTTTAAGTGCTATCTTAACTACGCATGGCTCCCGTAAGGAAGGTAGCTGAACCATTAAGTGCTGAGCTAGCATGCGCAGACTTCTCTGTTGAGTTGAGGACTTCGGCATGGCATCTTTGAGAAAATAGATACACAATAATTTCTCGGGTAGACGGTTTGCTAGACCCTCCATTCCCTGCAATTAATGAGTGAGGCGAGGTTTCAACCACCCTCTCTCTTCTTTATTCACTCCGCGCAGGTACTAGGATTGAGATCAAGTTGAACTGGCACCCGAAGAACACAGTGATCCCTTCTGCAGTTAAGCCCGACGCTTCGACCCTTTGCGCAGTTATTTCTATCACCCCAAGTGACCATGGGCTGTGACCCTGTGCCCATCTTCAAAGGCGCTTCCAGCATTTTGCGTTTCGTGGGTGGGAGGAGGCTGCTCCTCATGCTTCAAAGTTACGATGGACGAAATGGTGACATGACTTGATCATGCACTACGCATCCCCTTGGATGGACGGTTGATATTCTCTCGGCAATACCATGGGCCCAGGTCCTGGACGCCTTCGACACTTCATGTCTCGCGGCTGGGAGGAGCTAGTCCTTATGCTTCAAAATCGCGATGGGTGAAAAGGCAAGGAGCCTAATCGCGCACCACGTGTCCCTCTGGATGGACGACCTTGATCATCTTGGGCAATATTGTATAGCTCTTTTTACTGTCGGTGCCCTCCACATGTAACCGTCGGCTAGGGATTAAGTGCTAGCGCCTCTCGCAACTCACGACCTCGCGAATTGGAGTGTCGAACCTTGACACTCTCCCTCCACAAAATCTTGAGAGGCGATAGCTCTTTTCCTTTCCACAATTCTCGTGACTCGCAATCTTGCGCAACCAAAGGATATGGTCCGCCCTCCGAACTCATGAACCCCGAGTTCAAGAAATGAACCCATGCATCAAATGATCGTGATCAACAACCCTCGTTACTTCGCGAGTTCTCCACGAAGAATTCTGACCGTTCACCTCTTTGAAAACTTCTGCACTATACTTGACGCGACTCAGTTAATCTGCAATTACCCATCAATCGATGTCCTGCTCTGTCGCTGAATCCATTCCGCTGAAGAATAAAATGCCCGCTCGCTTGTCTTTAAGTCCGAAAAGGATTTCTTTTATGCACTGCGTTTGGGCACTCCTCGAGCAACCTGCAGACCTGTGTATCCCGATGCTGAAGGCAATAAATGTTGCTAACATTAGGCTCCATGGGGGATATAGTCGTCTCTGTGATGCTCTAAGGACTCATTTTGCAGTTCCAGTGCCTTGCTGTTGGGCTAGGGAGTCATTTACTAAGACGAAACAATAAAAGTGAAAAACAAAAAGCAGAAAGGACAATATTTACAGAATACAGGAGCCATCGAAGGCTCAGACAAAACATCTTTTAAGAAAATGCCCATTTACTGGGCTGTTGAAAACTCCTTCGCCTTCCAAATCTTGCAACCGATATGTGTTATTTGAGAAAACCTCAGATATTTTGAAAGGCCCGATCCACAGGGCTTCAAATTTGCCGTGTTTGCCCTTATCTTGTCTAGGAGCATCCGATTTCAGTACCAGGTCTCCTACCCAAAATTCTTCCTTCTTGGCCTTCTTATCGAAAACCTGCTTGATCCTTTGCTGATGATCCTGAATTCTGTCCATTACCTGCTCTATGGCCTATTGGACTTCTACCAGTTGATGAATCCTTCTGATCATGTCATTGGGCTCTTCTTGATAATCTTGGAAGAATTTCGCCACGGGAATGGCCAGATGAGAAGGGAAGACAACTTCTGCTCCGTAAACTAACTGGAAAGGGGAGATGCCTATAGATCTCTTTGTGGTCACCCGATCGGCCCATAGAGCGAATTTTAGCTTCGAGTTCCAAGCCCTTTGGTTGTCTTCCAATAGTCTTTTGATGATCCTTATTAGGATTTTGTTGGAGGACTCCGCTAAACCATTGCCCTGTGGGTAATATGGGGTGGAGTGAATCAGTTTGATCCCGAACTGCTCATAGAACTTGGCTAATGGCTCAGACCCAAAAGCAGCTGCATTATCAGTGACAATCTTACTTGGGAAGCCGAACCTTGTGATGAGGTCCTCCAGGAACCCAATAATTACCTTGTGGGAAGCGCTCCTAGTAGGGATGGCTTCTATCCACTTAGTAAAGAAATCCGTGGCCGTCAGGATCCATCTGTGTTGCCCACTGGAAGCAGGGTGGATTTCTCCGATAAAATACAGGCCCCATTGCTGGAAAGGTCCCAAAACAACCACAGGCTGCAAAGGTAGAGACTTGAGCTGCTGCTTTCCTGAAAATCTTTGGCATGTGATACATGCTCTAACTCCTCTATGGACATCAACGAACAAGGTGGGCTAGTAGTATCCGACTCTGAGAATTTTGTGGGCTGTAGCCTTCCAGGAATGGTGCCCTCCACATAGGCCGCTTTGAAACTCGACCATGATCCTGTCGGCCTCTTTTGGATCCATGCATTTTAAAAGCACCCCCGGGGGATCTTTCCAGTATAAAATTTGATCTATAAGGAAGTACCTGACTGCCCTGAGCTTAAGAGCTCTTGCTTTGTTTCTTTGCAGGCCATCTGGGGGCCGCAACTCCTGCAGAAAATATATGACATCCTTATACCAAGGACATCGAGCCAATGGGGGCTCTCTTTGAGGGTCTGTTTCAGACAGCTGACCCCGCTGAATTCCTGAACATTCGTTCATGAAATTTACCCCCAAAGCTTGGAAATTGGCTTCAGCCAACATCTTGGCTAAGCCTTGACCTTTGATCAATTTGGTAGGCCTTATTTCCAGGTCAAATTCCAGGATCTTGGCTATCCATTTACTCCTTTTCCCATCAATGTCGGGTTGTACGAGGATGTCCTTCACAGAGGCTGAAGGAACGTATGCGATCACCTTTGAGTGCAGGACGTAGACCCTGAAAGATTTGAGAGCTTTCACTAAGGCATAGGCCTGTTTCTCCATGATTTCATATCTGACCTCTGCATCTCTTAACGCCTTGATGAAGAAGGCAATGGGCTGCTCTCTCCCCTCCTCATTTCTCTGCAACAAGACCGCCACTACTATATCAAAAGAAGCAAATGAGAAAATTAGGAAATCTTTCGAATAGTCAGGAATGATCAGCACTGGTGCCTCAGTCAATGCCTTTTTTATTTGGACAAAATATTCCCTGGGTTCAGCGGTCCATTTCACTTCATTTCCCTTCTTGAGCATGGCTATGATGTGTTTTACCAGCTCTGCGAAATTCGAGACGAATCTCCTGAGAAAATTAATCTTCCCCAAAAAGGCTTGAACTTCCTTCTTTGACCTGGGAAGCGATAAGGTCCGAGTTGCCTCCACTCTGCTAGGATCAATCCTCACTACTTCTGCTGATACTATATGGCCTAGTAGCTTCCCCTCCTCCATAGAAAACAAAGATTTCTTGGGGTTCAGGGAAAGGCCGAATCTTCGACATTTTGAGAAGACTTTCCTCAGGTGACAACAATGCTCTTTATCAGACCTCGAGAAGACTGTGATGTCATCCAGATAGATCACCACGAATCGATCTTTTTCTCCAATGAAGGCTATGTCCATGGCTCGTTGAAACGTCGCTCCCACATTCATAAGTCCGAATGGCATTTTGGCATACATGAATGTGCCCCAAGGAGTGGTGAAGGCTGTCTTTTCTCTGTCTTTAGGCATGACCGATATCTGATTATAACCAGAGAAACCATCGATCATGGAAATCCTAGATGCACCGGTTACCCTCTGCAATATGTACTCCATGTTGGGCAGGGGATAATTGTCTTTCTTTGAGCTCCTGTTCAGGTTCCTGAAGTCAACACAGAGCCTGATTTCTCCGCTTTTCTTCCTTATCAGAACCAAATTGGCCACCCAATCGAAATATCTCAATGGGACAATGATCTGGGCCTCCAACAACTTCTTTACTTCTTTCTCCATGACAGGCATCGACATGGGATTTATCTGTCTTAGCTTCTGCTTGAATGAATTAGCCTCTTCTTTCAGTGGGATCTTGTGTTCAATGATAGATGTGTCATATGTCTTGAGGTCTTCATAAGTCCATGCAAACACATCAGTGAATTCTTTCAGCAACTCGGTATATTTGACCCTCTGTTCTGTGGTCAAACTCCTTGACATCTTGACAAATTTAGGCTCCTCCTATGTGCCAATGTTGCACTCGGCTGTATCAGCATCTTCATCTGAAACCCTACCCTTCACTGCCACATCATTCCCATCGAACAATCTTTCTAAAGGAATAAGTCCCCTCGGAATGTGATTGCTGGGTAGCTGAATGATCTGGTGGTTAGCAATTTTATTTAGAAACAACTCAATGTGAGGGCTTTCCTCTGTATCAGGATCCTGATCAATGTGCAATGTAGAAAATTCATCAACAGATTGGAGAAATCTTTCGATTTCCAGATCGTCTTCGAATACCTTCCAATGCTTGACATTGTCTGGTACATAGGGCCTATATTTTATCTCAACATCAGAGTTAACCATAGGCGACATGGGAACTTTGAGAAAACTAGCTGAGACAACTAAAGAATCGGCCACAGCATTATCCTCCCTTGGAATAAAAGATATATTGAAGGCTGAGAAGAAATTGTCAATTAGGTCCCACGCTTCATTCCTGTAATTTCTGAGTCGAGGATGTTTAGCTTGATAAGCGCTTCTGATCTGTTGGACCACCAACTCTGCATCTCCGAACACTTCTACCTCCTGAATTCCCATTTCCCTTGCGGCTCAATCCCAGGATAAGAGATTCATACTCTGCCACATTGTTAGTGGTTTCAAATTCTAATTTGTATGACAGAGATACGGTTTCCCGAGTAGGTGACACAAAAAACACCCCAGCATTAGCACCTTCCCGGGAACAGGCTCCATCAAAAAACATTTTCCAAATGGGGGTGATGGAAGGAGGAAGTTCACGAGGAGAAGTGGGATGCTTTCTGAGTTTGAGGGGAGGCTCGGGTGCATGGGTGAGTTGTAGTAAACTGGAGCCTAAATCAGTGTCCAAGGCAAAGATGGGATGATTGGTAGGGTTGGCCTCATCACTGATTATATATGCCAGTTGGGATTCTCTGTATAGTCTTCTATGCTCTCCTCTGAACACTGGGATAGTAGCATATGTGAGGTCCATCTGCAAGGTTCCCCCCATTATTTTTATCCAAGATCTCGACAATAACATACCAAACTTGGGGGAACATCGGCCACTACAATATCCATGACCACACTTTTCATGGGCAGTTGAAACAGAGTCACAACCAGATCCTTAATAACTCCAAGACACTGGACTCTCCTGGAGTCGAAGAAATAGAGGTCATGATAGGATCGAGTGACTTCTAGTCCTAGCTCTTCAATGACAGTTTTGGGCATGAGGTTGTGAGAAGCCCCTGAGTCCATCAAACAGTTGTGGAGCACTTTATCATGTATGTTCAGGGACGTGTAGAAAGGAGGGGATGAATCATATCTATCTTCTACCATGGGGCCTAGGACAACTATTGGCCTTTCATCTTGGAGGTTTATGGAGTCTGCGGGAAGGGATGAGGCTTCAGACTGCAAAATCTCAGAGAAGCATTTTTTGAATTCTTCATGTTTAATCAGCTCGGTGAGGGGCACAGGGATCCTGATGTTTTGAATCTCATGCACGAAATTAAAAGAATATGTAGGCTTTGGAATTTCTCTTATTTCAGGAACATGATGGTGGACAATGGGAGAGAGGGGTTGAGCCTTATTACCTCTATGGCCGTCTGCTACTTCGTTAGCAGGTTTCTCTGTTCTAGTGGACCGCTCAGGAATATCAGGTACTGTCGTCCTTTTGTCGGACCTTAGGTTGTATCTGCCTCGGTCGCTGCTAGCCTTGTCTCCCTTGCTCATTTCATTCAGCTGACTATCCATAAGAGACTCCTTGTAAGCTGCTTGAGTGAGATGAGGAAAAGGAGGAGTGTCTCCTAAGCAGTGGATTTCAGGATCAAGCTCATCTATTTCTCTTTCTTCCTCATCGACCACCAAATTGTTCTGAAAAGGAGCCTGAATTCTCTGGTCTTCCCTGTCTCTTCCCCTTTCCTTTTGCACAGTCGGGGAATTAATATGATTTGGCCTCCTGAAACCTCCTTTATTTTCGGCATTTTGAGGGCCCTTGTAGGCTTGCCTCCCTTCCACTTTCATTCTCTCCATCTCTGCAGATATAGATTTCACCATCCTGGTCAGTTCATCCACTTGAGGGTGGGACGCCAATGGGCCAGAAGTTGAGGCTTCCGACCTTCCCTTTCTTATGTCTGCGTCAGCCTTGTTCCTCAGTCTGTCAGCTGCTAATATGTTGGATTCCACTTCTATGGCCGCATCTTGCATTTGAGCTAAGGAGGTGGCTCTTCTTTCTCTCAATAAAAGGCAGAAATCAGGACCAAATGCTCCAGTGTAGGAAATTTGGGCAGAGGCTTCTGAGGGCTTTGTCTCTGCAGGAATCTTGTTATACATTTTATTGAATCTTTTGGAGAAGTAAGAGACAAACTCCCCTTCCATTTTCTTCAGAGACCCAAACTCTGTCATGTAATACATGAAATCCTTCCTATCTCCCCACTGTCTCAGGAAAATACTATCCAGAGCTTCAATTCCAACAATAGATCCGGGGGCCAGTCCCCTGAACCATTTCCTCACCTCGCCATCAGGCTCTGGACGAAGACTCTCATCCAGACATCTTCATTTTCAATTTTTAGGTTGTCTGCATAACTGTAGAAAGAAACCAAGTTCTCTTCTGCAGTTATGTCCCCTTCCCCAGTGAACTTGGGCATGTAATTCAAGTAGTCTCCATCAGGGAGAGGATTCATAGGATGGGGTAGGATTAAGGGGGCGTATCTGGCAGCGACTATGGCGTCCATTCTATTCAGAGGGGGATTAGCACCAGCCATAGGAATATTAGGTGGAGGAGAACTGGGAGGAGAAGGAGTTCGTGAAAGGGTTACTGGGAATGAGTCCTGAAGTGGAGTGGGAAACAAGAGGGGATTTAAGGAGAAGGCTGACGAGCTCAAGTCAGTGGGAGCTTCTTTCTGCGTAGGAGTAGTAAAGATAGGAGTGGGGGAATATTCTGTGGTTCCAGGTCTACGCCAAGGTACATTTTCAGGGGAAAAGGGAGTGACAAGGTTTTGTCCCTTCGGTCCCAGTCTGGGAGAGGAAAACTCAATAGGAACACTCCCGAAATTCAAGAAATGGGACACTTTGGAAGGAGGGCGGTCAAGAATCTGAGGAGGAGAAAACAAATTTCTTACGAAAGGAGATGGCGGATTACCTGGTTCGGCGATGGAAGATTCTTCCTCAAGGGACTTTCCTTTCCTGAGCACCGCTTCTGGATCTGTTTCAGGCATAGCTAGAGGCAAATGTGGATGAGACCGCGTATGCCTGCCTCTGAAAGCCACAATTAATACAACAGGTTTTCCCCAGTGGATTCGTCACAATGGAGTCGCCAGGTGCACAACAACAATCTTGATAATTCTGATATCTGATGCACCTTCAGAATCAGTTAATCTTTGTCGTTCAATCCCGGGGAAAATATTCAACTTCGTCCTTGGCAACGACGCCAGAAATATTAGCGTCGGAAGTAACTCCTGGATTGCTTGCAGGAGCAGAGCCCGACACCCATCAGTTTAATGTCACGATTTGTTTATAAAAGGATGATCAAATGGAGATAATGGCTCGAATGATGTGGTTCCAACTCCGAAACTAGGCTAGGCATGCATGGGCAAGTGAGGTCTTAGATAACTTCAGACAGTGAGTTGTAGTAAGGGTGAGTAGGGGGGAAGACTTGTATCGGGGAGATGCAAAGTCCTGTCATAAACATCAAGTTTCTAACACGCTGTAGAAGAAGACATCTAAACGCAAGATCTTCTTACATTCAAACGCAAAAAAATGGAGAAAACAATAACGCCACAATAAATCCTTTATCATAACATAATTGCTATAATTCGTGCGAATCAGTCGAACACGAACTCTCTTAGCATGAGATGAAAACCAGATGGATTGAGAAGACTGTCTGTCATTAAACAAGAAATCTTACATACAGATGCATAACCAGAGAACTAGAGTGTGTTAAAACCTTACAATTGGGAGCTCTGCTCTACCATCGATACCTTACAAAATACAAAGACAGAGTTTATATACTCAGGAAAATTCTTCTCACAGAGGCGTGCCTCAGTCACCCAAGACTGGGTGTCTCTTCAGTCAAACTCGTACTGATATCTTTCTTTAAGTGATATCTTAACTACGCATGGCTCCCGTAAGGAAGGTAGCTGAACCATTAAGTGCTGAGCTAGCGTGCGTAGACTTCTCTATTGAGTTGAGGACTTCGGCATGGCGTCTTTGAGAAAATCGATACACATGACTTCCTCGGGCAGACGGTTTTCCAGACCCTCCATCCCCTGCAATTAATGAGTGAGGCGAGGTTTCAACCACCCTCTCTCTTCTTTATTCACTCCGCGCAGGTACTAGGATTGAGATCAAGTTGAACTGGCACCCGGAGAACACAATGATCCCTTCTGCAGTTAAAATTGACGCTTCGACCCTTTGCGCAGTTCTTTCTATCACCCCAAGTGACCACAGGCTGTGACCCTGTGACCATATTCAAAGGTGCTTATGACATTTCACGTTTCGTGGGTGGGAGGAGGCTGCTCCTCATGCTTCAAAGTTACGACGGACGAAATGGTGACATGACTTGATCATGCACTACACGTCCCCTTGGATGGACGACTGAGATCCTCTCGACAATACCATGGGCCCGGGTCCTGGACGCCTTCGACACTTCGTGTCTCATGGCTGGGAGGAGCTAGTCCTTATGCTTCAAAATCACGATGGGAGAAAAGGCGGGGAGCCTAATCGCGCACCGTGTGTCCCTCTGGATGGACAGCCTTGATCATCTTGGGCGATACTGTATAGCTCTTTTTACCGTCGGTGCCCTCCACATGTAACCGTCGGCTAGGGCTTAAGTGATAGCGCCTCTCGCAACTCGCAACCTCGCGAATTGGAGTGTCGAACCTTGGCACTCTCCCTCCGCGAAATCCCCAGAGGCGATAGCTATTTTCCTTTCCACAATTCTCGTGACTCGCAATCTCACGCAACCAAAGGATATGGTTCACCCTCTGAACTCACGAACCCCGAGTTCAAGAAATGAACCCACACATCAACTTATTGCGATCAACGATCCTCATTACTTCGCGAGTTCTCCACAGAGAATTTTGACCGTTCACCTCTTTGAAAACTTCTGCACTATACTTGACGCGACTTGGTTACTCTGCAATTACCCATCAATCGCTGTCCTGCTCTGTCGCTGAATCCATTCCGCTGAAGAATAAAATGCCCGCTCGCTTGGCTTTAAGTCTGAAAAGGACTTCTTTTATGCGCTGCGTTTGGGCACTCCTTGAGCAACATGCAGAACTGTGTATCCCAATGCCGAAGGCAAGAAATGTTGCTAACAGTATCCCATATGAACTCAGAACCTTTCTTGAGTAGTCGCATAAATCCAAGAGTTAGCTCAACATAGTTTTGGATGAAGAGATGGAGAAAGTTTTCCTTCCCTTGCAAACTTTGTAACTGGCGAAGTGAGGAAGGAGGAGGGAGATTGAGAATCGCCTCGACCTTCAAAGGATCTACCCTGATCCCTTGACATGAAACAATAAAGCCCATAAGTCGACCAGATTCTACGTAGAAAACACACTTGTGGGGATTCAAGCGTATATGGTAAAACCGACATCGAAGGAAAATGGCACGGAGGTGTATTGGATGATCTACACGACGCATGGAATGAGCGGGTAAGTCATCGAGATATGGTTGCACAATGTGCTTTATGTCATGAAAGGTGTAAGACATTGCACGTTGAAAAGTTGCACCGGCATTCTTTAAACCAAATGGGAGTTTCTGATAGGCGAAAGTGCCCCAAGGACAAATAAAAGCGGTCTTGTGTTGGTCTGCTGGTACGATATTGATTTGATTATATCCGGAGAAACCATCCATCAGAGAGAAGATTTCACTTCCGGCACAATCGTCGATGATCTGGTCAATGAAGGGGGTAGGAAAGTTGTCTTTAGGACAAGCTTTGTTAATGTCCCTATAATCAACGCACACGCGGATTGTGCCTTGTTTCTTGTCGATTGGAACAAGATTGGAAACCCAGTCAGTTAGAGCCATCGAGTAAATGAAGCTAGCCTTAATAAGTTTCTCAACTTCAAGCTTGATAGCTGCTGCTTTACGTGGGTGGACCGGACGAAGTCGTTTCTAGATGGGTTTAGCGTCCGGGTATGTCTTAATCTCATGTATCACAATGTCGGGGTTGATACCTGACATTTCTTCATAGCTCCAGGCGAAGATGTCATGAAATTCTTGGAAAAGAGACTTGTAGGTGATAACTTTTTCATGGGAACACGAAGCTCCGATATGCACATTTTCGACAATTCCAGGTTTTATGGATATGTCGAGGGGGATGGTGGGTGAGATATTACTTAAGTTCCCTTCATAGAACATATCATGTGTAGACTCAGGAATGGTAGAAATGACGACAATGGTCGACGGGGTCGAAATCCGTTGGTAACCCTCGATGGTGTGTTGTTCCAGGAAGAGGATGGAACGATGATGTCCATCGTCCCAAGGGGTATATTCCATGGACATAACATACATAATGATCTTGTCTGTGGGAAAAATGATGTGGAAAGGGTCTAGAGATGAATCACCAAGAGAGGGGTAGCAGGGGTTTTCGATTGAATGGATTGATAAGCGGATTTGATCAAACTCAAAGGAATTTCGTCGCCATAACTAAGATGATCGCTAGGGTTGGGTACCATCCATGGGTCGTAAGATGCAGGGGTTTCGTGAACAGAAGTGGAGATCATGTTGATCGAGGTGACAAACGGATGTGGAACATCGGGTGGTGGTATGAGGAAAGTACCCATTAATGAGGAATCTTTAATAAGACCCACACCAACGTTCTCGTATTCGGGGTGGGGGGGTTTGCAATGAATGGTACGTTACTGGTACATGTATCGGAGTGGAAGAAGGCCAATTGGTCAACGATCACTACTTTTCCTTGATGTAGGAAATGCACGACGCAAAAAAGAGTCGACACAACTGCACGCATGGAATCAATCCAGCTACGACCAAGTAGAAGGTTGTAATCGAGAGGAGTGTCAAAGACCTCCACTTCAACTTGGACCGTTTTTCCTTCTAACGTAATAGGAAACAAAGGGAGGACACTGTAAGTCTTAAAATAAGATCCATTGAAGGCTTTGAGTGTGTTGTGGGATTCAGTCAAAGGAGAAGAGCCAATGGATTTCCAGCAAGTAATAGACATGACACACGCCAATGCACCGTCATCAATAACTGTCCTACAAATGTTTTTTGTCGGAGACAATAACTTGTATTTGGAATGCGAGTTGAGGGGGTAACCTTGGAATGTGATCTTCCAAGTAAAAAATTATTAAATTCGTATCCGTAGGGTTGATTCCACCAATAGCTTTCAATAGTGCCTTCCGTTGTATAGGACAAGTTTGAAGGACTTCGAGGGTTGACATCGTGGATGGTGCTTGGGCCAGATCTTCAACAATATTGTAGTTCTAGGCAACACATGCATGAGGATTGAAAGCCGATTTTTGAATGAAACCCTTTGGAGGAGGGCGAAGAACTGTGTCTAGGCTTAGTCGTTCAAGATGAAGAGGACCGTTGGTAGGCGGAGTCGGGAGAGATGGTTGGACCACCAAAGGAGGTATTGCATCAACCTTCTCTGTGGAGGAAGAATAATCTTTGGCTCAAGTGGTAAGTGTGATGTCATTCTTCTTTGAATCACTTGTACACATTAAGACATAGGAATTATTGGAGGGGGAAGGTTGGTCATGAATGACCAATTGGGCCTGT
>SNQJ01S0007312.1:64662-76284 GCA_010110895.2 Picea sitchensis | reverse complement strand
ACATCATCTTCATTTATGTTCACATGATGATGCACCCAACACTTTGGGATTTCACACGTTCACCTTGTGCTTAGCCACATGCACGTCTAACTCAACAGATCGCCTTTCCCACTGGATAATCATATGAAGTTCTTCTCAACTCTCTGAATGGAGGAGGTCATCTCTACGTTCCTAGCTCTGTCTCAGGCAGGAACCATGTACCCTTCTTAGGGGCTTTCTCTCAAGTTTGTAAGCTGAGAGAAAGACTCACATAGTTGCAATGATCCACATTTCACAGGTTTGTAAGCTGGAGAAAGTCTCACATAGTTGCATTCATCAACAATTCTGTGGACATCTATGACATGCAAACCAACTCCAACTCCAGGGTTGCTACTGGTGAGGTAAATCATCATTCTAGATTGTATACTTTTTCTGAATTCATTGAGCTTGATTCTTCTTTACTTCTTACTCATGCTGATGAAAGTAGTAGGATATGGCATGAAAGGTTTGGACATTTGAATTTCAGATGCATGCAACAACTTAGCAAACAAAGATTGTTTGATGGTCTACCATACATCCATTTCTCCAAGGGAGTATGTCAGGGATGTTGTCTCGGAAAACACCCTCAAGAGAAATTCAAAAAAGGAAAGTCTCAGTGAGATTCCGCACCTTTAGATCTGATCCACAATGACCTTATGGGTCCTTTTCCACATCCATCCATCAACAAAGTGAGGTTTGTTCTCATTTTTGTTGATGATTTCTCACGTTTTACATGGATCTACTTTCTCAGGAAAAAATCTGAGGACTTCCAACACCTCAAATATTTCAAAGCCCTGGTTGAGATACAGTCCGGAAAGAAGATCAAAGTCCTTCGAAATGATAATGGGGGAGAGTATGTAAATCATGAGATCCATAATATTTTCCATGAGGCAGGGATTCAGTTGCAACATAAAGTTCCCTATACTCCGCAGCAAAACAGAGTTGGTGAGTGGAAAAACAGATCTCTAAAGGTGATGGCATCTTGCATGTTGCATGCAAAGTCAATACCACATAGACTATGGGCCGAAGCACTTAATTGTGCAACATACATCCACAACAGATCTCCCCATAGATCTGCCAAGGATAAGACCCCTTATGAGGCTTGGAGTGGCCTCAAATCGGAAGTGACCCACTTTTGCTTTTTTGGTTCACGTGCATGGGCCCAGATTCCCTCTGAAAAGAGGAAGGAACTTGATCCATAGAGCACTGAGTGCATTTTTGTTGGATATCCCGACGATGTGAAGGGATATTGTAATGTTCCCAAGCCAAGAGGCCAAGAACATTGCGTTTTTGCATGATTTTTAAACTTTTTCTGGCTGTGACATTTCATCAAACACTTTGCTGGTTATGATCTTTAGGGTTGCACTAAGGGTTTATACTGATGATTTTAATGTGTGTTTTCAGCAATAAGAAACATAAATACAACAATGGACATACCTCAACCAGATGAAAGATGAATCAACACAAGAGATAACTCAAAATACCTCAGATCTGATCTTTATTCATAGTAATAGAAGGACCGATACAATAGATCTACAGATCTGGTACAATATAGCATAAGAGAGCATAAAAAAATGAGGATGACCCTCAATCAGATGAAGAAGAGAAGCTAAAAGCCTCCAGAGGCCACCTGACTACCATACATGAGAAACAAGATGAGATCTCGGCCCTATACAATGTCAAACTTCCAAGATGGATGATGATATGCCCTGCTGGAAGACTGAATACCCTCAACAATTCGTCCCTACTGTCAAAGACCTCCAAATACTCTGAAGAAGATGCCAAACTGTAGATCGGGATGAGTAGAATCCCCTCCTGAAATATCAAACCGAAATACCAAGGGATGCTGCTCCAAATGTTGAATCCTCAAGTGGAGTTGCACCCTCCTGAATACTGTCAAACCCTACAATTTCGGCCCTAATGAAGGAGGCCTCCAAATGCCCTAAAACTTGCTAGAAAGATAGATCGGGACACTGCAAGTCACTAGGTGAAGTCTCAGGGTCATATTTGAAGTATAACCCCTCCAAACCGAGTAGATCTGAATCTCAAAAATGCCCTCCTTCTCTCCAATTCGTCCCAATGCTCTAGGAATTTATTTGTAACATATAACTCTCTCAAAAGGCACTAGAAATGATGGTGAAGACCCTGCAAGAAGAACCCATATGCTCAAATCTCCAAAATCCCTTCTCCTTGGTTAGATCGAACCTTCCTTCAACGAATGGTGCACCCCCCTTGCTGGAAACCCCCAATGGTGCGCCCTCTCTCCTCCTGTACCTGTGACTGATGTAGAATTCCCCTACAATGGAGTAGATTTGAAGTAGAATGGCGTGGGGGAGTATTTCATCCCCGATACCAAGCTTGGGACAAGCTAGGTGGAATCTTTCACCACCGAATCATCCTCTAGGGTTTGTTAAGTCAAAACCCTCAAAGCCCCCAAGGTATGGGCTCACTAACTAGAATTCAGATGTCAAAAGATAATCATACAAGAATGAGAGAATAGAGGCCCTTGCCTCTCTTTTATACTTCCTTCTCACCTTGTCCCTCCAAAGTGACTTTTACTTTATTAATTATTAATTAATTAATTAAATCACTTTAAATAATTAATTAACCTTTTTACCTTTGAAAAGCACCTTATCTCTCCTTGTGGCTTCCTTGGCCACCGAAAGTCACTTCTCATCATCCTATCCTGTAGTGTTGTTCCTCCCGATTCCAATGAGCTATTACACGGAGAGGTTCCTCCAATTATTGTTCCCAAAATGACCTCTTCAGTGAATTTAATCAACCTATAGCTCAAAATACTCAAAATCATGGAAATCATCAAAATGTAACCGAACCAAAGCCAATATGTGTAGAATGGATCATAATGATGAAATAGGATGTGCGATGCAAGCCATACCCCGAAATATCCCTTAATAGTCATTATACTCGCTATAACATCCATCTGGCTATTCTGGTCATCATAACACCCTAAAATGTAATGATGTCCCAAAGTGGGGACATTACAGATATAGACTTATTGACCTTTCCTCGGACCGGCTCATCATTGAGAGAAGTGTCCAATTCAAGGAAAGTGTCTTGCATGTACCTCAGTATCCATATGCATACACCTTCATTCTTCCACATTTTCGAGATGATGAGCATGCACATGCCGACTCTTCTTTAGACGAGAGTTCTGATTCAGAGGACTCAGATGATTCAGATTCACAGTCAGTACAGTCGGATGCAGAGTTAGAGCATCCAAATGCAGTTGCAGAGCTAGAGCAGAGGCCCAAGTGGGCACAAACTACTCTTCAGGATGCAGGGGATCTTGTTGGTGATCCAACCGATACTAGGAGGACTTGATCTGATTTAGAGGAGCCTCCTATTGCACCCACTCCAACTGAACATTTCCCTCCAGGCATATTTTCTTGGTTTAGTCTTCAGATCCACAGTCTTATGGTGAGGCTGCTGAAAATCCCTTTTGGGAATCCACCATGCAGGCGGAGTACAACTCCCTCCTCGAGAACCAGACTTGGGATCTGGTTCTCCTTCCTTATGGGAGGAAACTTGTCAGATGCAGATGGGTCTACAGGACCAAGAGAACATCTGATGGATAGATTAGCAGATACAAATCCAGGCTTGTTTCCAAAGGCTTTCAGCAGGTTCATGGTATTGACTATGATGAGACCTTTTCTCCAGTAGCGAAGATGGATTCCATACAATTGACACTTGCTATTGCGGTAGCCAAAGGATGGAAAGTGTATTAGATGGACATGAAGAATGCATTTCTTCATGGTGATCTCTCTGAGGAGATCTACATGGAGCATCCCTAGGGATTTATGCAGGACTCATATTTGGTCTGTCAACTAAAGAAGTCCCTTTATGGACTCAAGCAGGCTCCGAGGGCATGGTATGCCAAGATGGAGTCCTACCTGTTGTCACAGAACTTTGTACGTTGTGAATCAGACCCGAATGTCTACATGCTCAGGAGAGCTGATTCACTTCTACTTTTAGTTCTGTATGTTGATGATTTGTTGATCACTGATTGCTTGAATTCAACGATTGCTGCAGTCAAGAGGATTCTACACAACATGTTTTTGATGATAGACATGGGTCTGCTACACTTCTTCCTTGGACTCGAGATCAGGCAGGATGCATCAGGCATCAAACTGTCTCAGGCCAAGTAGGCACGAGATCTCCTTGAGAGATTTCACATGATAGACTGCAAGTCTGCTACGAATCCTTTCCTATCAGGAGTCAAACTTGAGGATGGCGGGGAGACTCCACTTGTTGACAACACACTGTATAGACAACTAGTGGGGAGCTTGTTGTATCTCACACACTCCAGACATGACCTCTCATATCTAGTTGGCGCAGTTTGCAGGTTCATGCAGGAGCCGCATGAGCTACATTGGAAAGCTACAAAGCGTATCCTTCGATACGTACAGGGCACCATCACCTTTGGGATTCATTATGCAAAAAAATCTACATTATATCTCATTGGGTTTACTGATTCTGACTGGGCTAACGATAACACTGATCGCAAGTTCACATCTGGTTACTCAATCAGTCTTGGTTCCGGGCCTATCTGTTGGTCAAGCAAGAAGCAAGCTACCATTGCTCTATCTTCAGCCGAGGCATAGTACAGAGGGGTAGTTAACATAGCCATTCAGGTTATGTGGCTACAACATTTTCTCACTGAGGTTGGAATTCAGTTTCATTGTTCAATCGTCATCTGGTGTGACAACCAGAGCACTCTAAAGTTCTGCAAAGATCCACTTCAGAGGCAACAGATGAAGCACATCGAGGTCCACATGCACTACATCTGGGACTTAGTTCATGAAGGGATCATCGACTTACAGTTCTGTCCTTTAGCAAAACAAACGACAAACATCTTCACCAAGACCTTCACTGAGCAGAAGTTCCATTCTCTGCGAAGTCGTCTTGGAATGAAAGACACAGTTGCCTAGCAATTGTAGTTCTTCTTTTACATACATTGTACCTTTAGGGGGGGGGTTTTCCCATGAGGTTTTCCCTCTTTCCTCACTTTATTTTCAGTGTATCTTTTGTATTTGGGTACTGTTTCCATCCTTATGCACACTTGCAAACGTGATCTAAGTCCTACTCACTTAGTGTGTCCTTGGAGGCACAATGCCTATGTTCAAATCCCACGCTGTCACTTTGACTTGAACCTCCTCCGTCTAGGCTTACTCCTAGGGAAACCAAGGGGGGTAGACCCTAGTTTCTAGATCAGATTAGACTTTAAGTTCTAGGAGTTGGTTTTAATTAATTTAAGGTTGGGGGAAAATCTAGCCTATGATGCGAAGACAACAATGCAATGTGCACAATAAAAGATGAAAATCAAACCTTTTCCTAGGACAACTAAGAATAGTGCCTAACATTGGGCAAGGGGTCAACTCAAGTTTGAGGGGTTTAGATTACACAAGAATTACAACAAATTACAAATATTACAATGGATACAACCAGATTAGATACAAACTAGATACAAAATTACAATAAAGAATATCTAAAAGTTACAACAAAGTTATGCTAAACAAAAGATACAAAGATACTAACAAAAATTGCTTGTATGTGCAAGAATTTAAAGATGCTCAAATGGATACATTCATCAACACAACAAGCCTAGCATGCTCAACAATAGAGTGTATCCCAAAGGGATGCACTACTCTATTGGACTACTTTCAATGGAAAACAAAATCACTCAAGACCCAACAAGATAGTGCCTCCAAAGGATGCACAACTTCTTGAGGGATCACACCAAATATAACTTACTGAAAAGAAATGCTTCAAAAGAAAATGCCCACAAGCACAATATGTGACTACTTAGTGATTAATCCACAACATGAAGATAAGCTTGCATGTAAAATGTAAATGTAAGATGAAGTGCTTGCAAGTGTAAATGTAGACCACAAAAGATATATCAAATAGATGCCCAAAGTTGAAGTGGATTAAGAGATTGATTAAGTTTTTTAGTTAAGGGTGTTTCCTAGCTAAGTGTCAACCCAATACTTCCCTCGCTTGTACCAAGTAATTGTTGGGTGCTCAAGAAGTATGGCAACAAGACCTACCCTAGCTCCACAGGTCATCCCAAGGGAAAATAGTACTCCTGGAAAGGACAATGAGTGCCACGAGACCGTCCTTGGCCTATCACCTTCCGTTGCTTCCTCTAGTCCTTGTTTAAATGGAAACTTTGGGTCAGTAGAGGTGCTCTATTAAGTCTAGTTGGTTATTATGCCTATGGACTAAGTTAATTTTAGTGTTTGGGTGCGAAAACGTGAAGTTTACTTGCCCAAAATTTGTGAAATAATGCCAAAACCGAAATGTTAAAATTGCAAGAATATAAGTGTTTGCCCACAAAATGTTACTTGAAAAGCATGAAAGGGAAAACCACAATAGATTACAATGAAAAAGAGATTGAGTTGCCTTAAACCATCACCATTTTCCCATGAACATTTGCAATAAGATAAATGCTTGGAAAGTAAAACTTGCAAATAAAAGAGATTTTAAAGCATGAGATCTAAATCTATGCCTCCATGGGCTTAAGCTAGTATTTAGTTGTGTGAGATCTACTACTAGATGATTTTAATCCATTAAGCACAACATAGAAACTAAACAACTAAACTAGCCATACTATATTGAGGGTTGGCTTTGGCAACGTCTCATCCAAGGTGTAGGCAACAAGGAAAGCAAAATTTGAAATGAAAAAACAAGAAATACAAACCACTCACAATGGCACAAGGTGGAGGCAAGCCATCCTATTTTGTGCCAAAGGGGGTTGAAAATAAACTAAACTAAAGAACTCCTAGCCACACAACCTTGTCCTAATGACAAGTGGGGCAAAGAAATAAAAAACTATGCAGAAAATTAAATATACAACCTAGTCTTACGATTTTGGGGGGTGGCTTTGCCAAAATCTCACCCAAGATGTAGGCACTAACGAGCTTTACAAAACATATAATTAGAACAAGAAGGAAAGCCACTTGGGGACCCCTTTGGGCTTGCTTACAATGCTTAGAAGATGGAGAAATGATTGAGGGTTGTTACCCAATCAAAAGAGGGGTCCTTGGAGTGTGTTGTGACTGAAAATGGACAGCATAACCCCTTGACCTAACGAGAAACTCCAAAAACCAACAAGCTATTACTTGCTAGAAATGTTGCAACACACCCAAAAAAGTCAAGAAAATTTCTGTTTTTCAACAGAAATTTTCTGCATACAAATATCAGAAAATTTATGTAATAAAATGACCTATCTAAGAGTGTTATGAACCAAAATCTGAATGTGATATAAACAAAAAATGAAAAGGGAAAAACTATGAAGTTTTAGTGAGCTATGATGGTAATTTCTTGCTTGAAGCTATCTCAACAAAGCCCTTGAAACAACCTGCAAACTTTGAGACACAATGTGAGACAAGAGTAGATATGAGTTGCATAAGCAAATAACATAAACTAATTTATATCATTAGCTATCCAACACATTTAGGCCAACAACTACACTATTGACTAACCTATCTAAGCAAACTAATTTACTCAAGAGATCTACTCAATATTCCACAAAATGCACAAAGAAACAATGTCACCTCATATGTATGGAAGCACCAAGACACAATCTTGTATTAAAAAATCCTCCAAAGCCTTTCTTATTATCAAAGGGAGAGGTTGCAACAACTAATTTCTCCAAGCTCCCCAAGAGCAAGATGGAATGAAACCAAGATAAAAAATGAGAGAGGGATGAGGCAAGAAAATGGTAGCATAACAGTACTCAAGAGATGGTGAGGAAATGAGTGAGGGAGGGGTTCTATTTATACCATGAAAATAAAAGTGACCCCTCTTGGATCAATGACAAGTGTCAAAACCCAAGCCAAAATGGAGATCTCAAGGAGGGAGGGCACAACTTCTAGGGTTTGGCATGGATATATGAGGTGGAGGTGAGTTGGTTGGAGGGGGTGGGACACACTTAAGAGGTGACGTGGGAGCTAAGGAGGGCGCACATGTGGAGAGAGGGTCCCACCACCCCATTAAATCCAAGTTACAACGTTTTCTCATGGAGAGGGGGCACAAATCCCCCTAGGGGCATGGGGGTCTAAGTGAGAGGTGAGCTTAGGGGGTGTGAAAAGGTTGGGTAAAGGGTTGGGTAGGTTAGGAATGGTCTTTCTCATCATTTTACATCTTTACTTTACTCCATTTTCTCAAAATTACAAAAATGACATTTTTCCTATGTCATGACTTAGCAATTAAAATTGTTGTTTTCACTGCTAAGACTCCCTATGGACAAATGCCTAGAAAAAGTTGTCCGACTGAGTTGAAACTTGGTCCAAGGGTATAGGGGGTCTCATTCCATTTATTTTGAGCATCAATACCCGGAGAAAAATCCCAAGGACCTAGTTTTTACAATATTTATCAAAAATTAATTAATTTAATTACCCAACCTTAGGCAATTTTAATTAATTAAAAAAAAACCTATCTAGACTCGACGAAATTCCGCGAAACTTTCTGAGATGTCTTACATGGTCATTTACATCATTCCTAAACACTAGTTACCCGAGGATGACACCATTAGAATGCCTTTCACCACTTTGGAGGAATTATTTGTGGGAGTGAAAAATTCAAGGGAAATTAATAAGGCTGGTTAGGCCAAATTAATAACCCGAGGAAAAAAAACACTCAGTGAAAGAAACTCTCCTAATGAAGGAATCCTAAGGTAACTGACCTAACTATGATCCATGCATACCTATTACATTATTATCCCACACAGGGGAGCAGAAATTCCAATTACAAAAATATGTGTTGGAGGCCAAAAATGCCTTGTAGAACCAAATAGTCTTTGACTTGGTAGCATATGATGATGCATACCTTCATGGTACATGGAGTTGACCCCCTATTTGAATAGGTGGTCAAAAAGTACCTAACATGGCCTCGTTGTTGGGACCCATTCTTTATTTTCACCATAGTGATGTCCAGGGGGGGTGTTGGAGTTACTTCACACACACCTAGGATTTATTTTTCCTAAGGTTTTTCCTTGTTTATTAGTCATTATCCAGTCTCCTATATTTTAGGGGAGAATATTCCACCTGGAGAATATTTTCTTTTAGTTGACACTTCAGTTTGACTAGTTGAGTTGAGTTTAGATGTTGCACTGGTTTTATCACCATGCAAAATTGGGATCATCACCATGATAATTCGACCTTGCCTTGGGATCATCACCAGACTAGCACATTACCCTTGATTCCCTGGGCTAACTCCTCACTACTCTTTGTTCAGTCAGTTAACTGAATACTACTTGACTAGTTAACTCAACTAGGTGGCAGTTCACTCCTATAACTGCCTGAGAGACTAGACTAGGTGGCAGTTCACTCCCTTAACTACTGGTGTGTGTCCAGATCAGTCTAGACCACCACTATGGCACATTGGTTCTCCTCCAGTGCGCACTCATTGAGTTATACAAATTATATCATGTATAAATTATTCATTATTCATAACGGCTAATGAGAATTCTTTCATTCTTTCTCTCCTTCATCTTTCTCAAATTCTCTCTGCAAATGTGTGTATTATTGTTTAGATAGATATATTATGTGAAGGTTCAACACATTTACAATGTGGACATCCAAGGTGGCACACTCATCATAAAAATATTTAATAAAGGATCCATAAAAATGTATCTCCAAGTCTCTAAGAGTCGAGCAACCATGGCAAGCTAGTGAATCCACTAAAAGTGTGGTAAAAAAGTAATAGTATTTTGTGGATACTCCTTATGGACCATACAAGAAAATAAAGAGCTTTCCATAAACCAATGATAATCCACCACAATGATCTATTAGACATGAGAAGAAAGAGATAACAACCCCATCCATGGAACAACAAATCTCCATGATAAAACGAGTCAACAAATAATATATATATTAGACGTGAGAAGAAAGAGATAACAACTCCCATCCATGTAACGACTAATCTCCATGATAAAACAAGTCAAATGTTGTTTTTATCCATATGAGATGAGATACGATCGATGTATTATTACAATGATGAGTGTTCCATATATAGGGAACATATGGTGACCATCCATGAACGGATGCGTCCCTTGAATAATCAATAATTATTTATTATTATCATTTACTTATTATATATGATATGCAATAATCAATAATTATTTATTATTATCATTTACTTATTATATATGATATGCAATAATCAATAATCATATTATTAATTATTATTTCTAAGAGAATGTCTTTCGATGTTGTCCAAACATCAACACTCCCTCTCAATGAGGGAGACATTCTGCATCATGCCAAGTTTTTCTTTGAAGTATACAAACTTCACCCTAGACTCATGGCACTTGTCTGTCAGTCTTGGGAGACGTTTCTCTCCCACCTGAACTGAGGAGAAAAACTCCTTATGCGGCTCTCCCTTTTGAGCCAACTGAATCTCTTTGAGATCAGGCTTACTCTAGGTCCGCATGTAATAGCCTATAAAATCTTGAGTCTTTATCATTCCTTGTCAAATCACCATGACTAGGACAAAGACCACACCAGGATCTTTCACCACAGGTACACACCTATGAGTGAATGTTGGCTTGATGCTAACTGATACGTGGAAATCACTTCAAGCACCTCGAGTCCATATTATTCCTTGTCATGATCAAGGAAGGACTAATTCTGGGCCCATTTACCATAGGCACACCTTTATGATAAATGTATCCTATCTCCCTTAGTTTGTAGCCCAATCTAGGAGAAGTTCTGCCCGATGTTGAAACATCAACACTCACTCTTAGCTAGGGATGTATCTTTCCATAGTAGTACACAACTACTGTCGAGAGACACACAATCTCTGCCAATGGTACACAACCACCATAGTAGAAAAAGGTTTGTTACACATGGCACTCCCATGTGGACTTCTAGAGGCTACTCCCTCTAGGAAAACTTAGGGTCAACTCCCCATAGTGTGAGACGTCAAGGGTCAAATCCCTTGACATGTCCTCATGTTCTCTTCACATGGGATGATGGGCTATAAGCCCAAATGCACTTATTCCTTCTCAAATAAGTTTTCCACTTATCCATTCTCGAATAAGTGTCCTCATAGATCAACTCAACTCAATTCACATAGGAGTACAATCTAGAGAAAGTTTGTCACACATGGCACTCCATGTGGACTTCTAGCGGCTACACCCTCTAGAAACACTAGGGTCAACTCCCATAGTGTATGACGTCAAGGGTCAACTCCCTTGAGATGTCCTGATGTGCTCTCCACATGGGACGTTGGGTTATAAGCCCAAACACACTTATCCCTTCTTGGATAAGTGTCCCACTTATCCCTTCTCGGATAAGTGTCATCACAGATCAACTCAACTCAGTCATGGAAGAGTACGATCTGGAGAATGTCTCAGGAAGCTGCAAACATCAACACTTCCTCTTAGCGAGGGAGGCATTCTCTACCACGCCAAGTCTATCATGGAAGTACTTGAACTTCGTCCTAGTTTGGTAAGAACATCAACAACCTGCTCATCTGTAGGAAGGTACTGCACCAACACTTCCTTCCTCTGCACCATGTCTCAGATGTAATGATACTTGATCTCAATGTGGTTTGATTTGTCACGAAACACTGGATTAT
>SNQJ01S0007312.1:33223-51149 GCA_010110895.2 Picea sitchensis | reverse complement strand
TTTTCACTTCCATTTCGTATATCATATTTCCCCGCTTGTGGTTAACTTATCATAATTCAGCCATCTAGGTCCTAAGAAAAGAAATGAAGACCCATGTGTAAGAGCCTTCAAAATCAAAGAGAAAAAGTGATCAAGGTAGTTGCAGCTATACAAAATTTAAAGTTAGGAATGATAATGCTAGAGCTATGCTACCTCACTAAAAAGGACCATACCCCTAAGTCTCATGCTTAATAATGCATATCTAAATAAAAAAAGACTAAGAAATCAAATGGTACTTCAAATAAAGAAAGAAAACAAGAGAAAAATAAAATGAAAAAAGGGGTAATTGTTACCCACCAAGTTGCACTAGGATGGACTTGCAGTTGAGCCGCCAAAAATGGAACAAGAAATTGTCTAAAATCAGAGTTCAGAAGTCCAACTGACCATTATGGCCACCTTTCTTCTTCTTATTATTCATACCACATTTCCATACCTCCATGGGGAATTGTGGACGACATAAACTAGCCCTTATGCGCCAAACATTTTTTCTAGGAGAGACAAAACGTCACCTTTGGAGGCATGACGCCATCTAGGAGGGCTAGGGTTTGGTGGTGAGGTTGTTATTCATTGACACAAGGAATTTTTGAGGAAGATGAGGCTTTGACCATGAAAAAATGACTTGGATTATTGACATGTGGATTTGGGAAGACTAAATACACTCCTCCAACACCAATGACTTTTCCTAGTGTCAAAACATTCCCTAAAGGGGTGACATCACCTTGCAATAGGGTTTCTTTTTGTGTAAAAGTAAATTTTAAGTGAATTGTTTAATATTATTTTGTAGAAGGGGAAATATTAGGGTTGTTGACCCCTAGTCTTGTGGTTTACCCTAAAATTATGTGGACAAACTATTTTGGAGACATTTTGTATAAATAGAGATCATAAGATCTCATTTCAAAAACATAACTCTCCCATTGTTGGAGAAGTATTGGACTGAAAATTTCGCTATCTTTGGCTAGTTCTCTCTCTTATGCTCTTGTTTATGGCTATATCTGGGATTTTTGGTTGATGTAAGTGATGCGCTATCCTTGGAAGGCTATTGTCCTGCTATTGTGGTGGTTTGTCTTAGATTTTCCCTTGAATTGGTAAGGTTTTTACATTGTTTCTATCACTTATTGTTCAAGGCAAGGTTATTTGATAGATCTAGGTGGCAAGTATAAGGTAATACACCCCCACCTTCATCTCCATCACTTCATGCTTACATGTTATTGGTTTAACAAGGGTTTACTAAGAGAAGTATAAGGGCATAAACTCTCTTAGCATAAACCCTAGCTAGAGATACTTGCCTTGGGGAGTAAGAGGATTTACACCCCCAAGGAGGTAGTACCTCTCGCTCTTTCTTTGTTTGACTCCATTAACCCAATTATTAAAGGCACTAGTCATTTACTTGTTGCATTGGAGAAATAAATCTGCCTTGGTAAATGTACAAATTTCAAGTTTTGAAGTTGTCTCTTTGGGAAAGTGTTCCTTTAGCCTTTGGCTCCCTTGCCTCATTGAGGTGTCCCCTTTCAACCACAACTTATTGTTGTTGTTACAAAACTAACCTATAAACATTAGGGCTGCAGAAAACTAACCTTCTAACACTTAATAACTCCTAAACTAACCCTAGGATTTAGCCCTAACTTTACCCTAACCCTCTACTAGGCCTAGCGCACCTATTGGGCTAGTTAGAGGTGGTTTCTTATGGAATGTTTTTCTATTGTTATGATTGGTTTGCTACAACGATAAGGCTGACAATTCACTACAAAAACCTTTTGTTTCATCCTTTCTTTTAGTGCTAAATTTATTGCTTAATCATCGGTGAGTTGAGCTAGCTTTCACTAGCTTGTCTCTTGTCTATTTTATCATATGCTTAGCTCTTTATATTGTAGCCTTTACTATATTTATTGATCTTATATATATCATTTATATTTTCTGCAATTAGGGACAACAAGCTTAACTTGTTTTTCCAACTAACATATTACATCATATGCATAGTTTTCCTTGTGTGTCGAGCATGTGTTCACACTTGGCAGGTCACTCAACTCATTTGGAAACCCTGAAACTTCTCAAGACTCTTTCCCAAGCTATTCATACCATATAGAATTGAGCTCTAGGGACATCTACTCATACTTATAACTTTTCGTCTCAATTCCCCCTAGGGTCACCGAGATTCCCCCCTTGAGGTGACTACCTCACCTCTAAAGTGACAGGGACACATGCCTAAGGTGATAGTGGGTGGGTTCCCTCCTATTTGTCTCCAATTGGTGGTTGGTTCAGGCTTTTCCCAACCTGAAACTTGTGCGATAACATTTTGGCTTCATTGCCAGGGAGGATTTTGAATCCTCTTCTGAACCCTAACAACACTTTGGCAAGCTATCGTGAATCCTTTATCCCTTAGCTTGCCTAGCGAATATACCCAGGGGACATTCCCTTTCCACCTTTCTTGATGAGCTCCTCTTGAAGCTCATTTGGCGACTCCACCCCCGAGAACCCTTTTTCTTCCAAAACATTTCCCCCTGGGAGGTCTAAGCATTCCAGGGTTTACCAAAGAAGACCTCCTCTCAAGTCTCTCGTTATCAATACCCTCTTCCATGGTACCCTTCCTCTTTCTCCAATGGACCAGCCTTGGGAAAAACACCTCTACAAACCCCTTAACATGTCCAATATCCAAGGATACCCTAATACAATGCCAAAAGAGTCTAACAAATGGTTTCCAAAGTTCCCAGGAAACAATGTGATAACTGTTGAGGACCATGTTTATGTCATGGGTTGGGATATGGAAAATACAGGTATTGAGCATGAAGACGTGGCCATGAAATTATTCGCTTCATCATTGATTGGTTCAGAGGCCTCCCTGATGATCATCTCACGTCATATGAATCTTTTTCCAACTTATTTAAAAGCAGATGGTCAACAAAGACAAACGGTGGGGCACTTGGAGCTCAATTCAATTAGATAAAGAAAAAACAGAATGAGACAATGAAGGAATTTAATACTAGATTTGACAGATTGTAAATTAGATTCCAACAGAATTTTGTCCTACAACATCATCAGTTCGTCTTCTTTACATGAATGCGTTTGAAGGGAAATTTAGTTTCATTATGAAAGACAAGAAGCCCACATCGTTTCCACAAGCCAAGGAGTACAGTGCTGACATTTAAGAAAATATTCATCCTTGAATCAAAGGTAGAACCTTTGAAGGCTAAGAAATGCTTCCAACAATCAATTTGATAGTATCATAGAAATGCTTGCTGATTTAGGAAAACGTTTCTTTAGAAACCCAAAATTAATATTCTGCAGGAAATTTCGACACCCTAGAAACCCTAGTGACAAAAATCAAAATTTCTCAGAATTTTGTTTTGAGAGCTTCTGGAGATGTGTTGGAAGAGACCGTACTCTTGTATGCCAAAATTAGCCCTAGTGTCCAAGTATTAAGGGATGAATCACCGTTGAAAAGAAGGCCGTACATAATTTTCTGGAAACCCTAGAAGGGTCGTACGATTATGCAAAAAGGGGATTGAGACTTGGTGGATGCTTGTGCAATGGGTTCTTTCAAGACCTACGCTCTGATACCATGTTGATTTTTCAATATTGTAGGTTAAGCATGAATTTCATTCCATTTTATCATTTAACCATAACCATAAATGTTGCAGCAACCAAGATCACAAGAAGAAGCACCATGCACAAGAACACAAGATGTATCCTGGGAAACCCTTCTCAACAAGGGAAGAAAACCTAGCCAAATACTTTGCTATATTCTTCAATAGAAATACCTTTACCATCAAGATAAACCCTAACACACAAGAGGGTGCTTCAAGCCCTAGAACTCTAGCGCCCAAGAGAGGTTCACACTTTTCCCAAAGAAGTGTACTTGCTGAAATTTCCAAACTCACAAGAAAGATATGTCTCCACAATGGGGAATCTTACTTTACTTATATTAGACTTGTCCTATCAACATAAGTGTCTATTGGCTCAACATGGCCGACCTCTCTAAGTCACATTATAATAATTATTATTAATATTGACCAAATTAATTATCTTTTACTTTTATTATTAATCACATTAAGGTGGGGTCAACCTGTAGCCTTTACATAACAATTAGGGTTACAGGAAGGTATGATTCTTGAATAATATATTGAACAAATGATATCATACACCCACTAGTTCTCATCCACTAGGGGCACATATGGTTCACTGCATTACACAAAAGAACCAGATCTTCACATGTTCACCTGTGCTCGTCCATAGGAACACCCACTCTACAGATCTTCTTTCCCACTACCTCACACAGGAGAATCATCTGGAGTCTTCTCGTCAACTTTTCTGTTCAGAGGAGGCTAATACATAATCTTCATTTCTGTTCACATGACGATGCACCCAACACTTTGGGATTTCACACGTTCACCTTGTGATCAACCACAAGCACATCTAAATCAACAGATCACATTTCCCACTGGATAATCATCTGGAGTTCTTCTCAACTCTTTGAATGAAGGAGGTCATCTCTACGTTCCTAGATCTATCTCAGGCAGGAACCATGTACCCTTCTTAGGGGATTTTTCTCAGGTTTGTAAGCTGAGAGAAAGACTCACATAGCTGCAATGATCCACATCTCACATGTTTGTAAGTTGGAGAATGTCTCACATCGCTGCAATCATCAACAAAAATATCCTTTTAAAAAAAAATAATGATAAAACTTGGTGGAGGTTGTAAATATTTATACTTCTCCAAGGATGTAGCCAATAGCAAGCATGGAACAAGAAAGAAAACTAACAAAGTGTATATTTTCCTTACCGATTATAAGAAATGGCAAGACACAACCCTAGTTACCAAGCAATGTTCATCACCAAAGAAAAGAGAAAAATCCTCCAAGAGTAACACACCACTTCACTTCATTAGACAAGAGAAAACCATATCACAAGAGAGAGAGAATTTTCCCAAGAGGGGTGCAAATTTCAGCCAAGCATCCTCTCACAAGAGGGTGAGTTATGGTGAAAAATGAAATAGAGATGATCTCTACTTATAAAAATCCTCTAAACATAGTTTTTCCACAAAACTTAGGGAAAATCTAAATATAAGGGGTCAAAAACCCTTATCTTTCCCCTTTACAAAAACAATATTATTTAATTCATACTTTGCACATAAAAGAAACCCTAGAAACATGACACCACCCTTCTTTTGGGTAACATTTGGAACTTTTGGTCAAGTTGTTGGCTTGGAAAAGGGAACGTTAGGCCTCCAAAGGCCAATATTATTCAACCACAACTTTTATTTCATGATCCATGGGCCTCTTCCTTCAAAATGTGCAAAGTGTCCATCATCACCACCAAACCCTATCCCTATGTGACATCGAGCCCTAAAATGTGACGTTTTCCCCCTTTCATCATTGGAGAGAAGACAACAATCCCCTCTAACAATTCAATTAGAGTATTTCACGTGATCGATGATATCAAAATCCAACTAGAGTGTGCATACCTATGGGTTGTGTCTTATGCTAACATCCTTGCCATTGAAGGTAGAGATTTTGTAGTCCTATACTTATTATATTGATGCCCTAAACTTACAATTAATCAATTTGTATACATCATATATAATTGACTATATTGTTGGCATTGGTAGAGTGGAGTAGAATATCATGGTGGGAAGACACAATTTGAGAAGCACGAGATTTAACAGGGTGAACTAGGATATCCCCGTGCCCAACTCCACTCTTCAAACTCTCTACACAAAGTTCAAATGTAATGGCCTCAACATCATAGACCCAGTTTCACTTTCAGTACTCCAATTATTACCTACTATTATCAAAATCACAATCTCAACCAATTGTTGATTCTAAAATATTACAATGCTGGAAGCCACACCATCAACCAATATCGATGCACAAGCTTCAGGAAGAGGCTATACCGAACTATTTGTACTCATCTGGATAAGAGTTACTCCGATGAGATTGAAATGCTATTTCAACTGGAGAGATAACATATTGTTTTCATTGGTAAACAATATGTATCCCTGAGAAAAGTATATAATGTTCTATATGATCTAATATATAGGTATACAATTGGATTTAAAATGATTTAGATCCTAATATATGTATATATCCCATTACATAGAACATTAAATACTTTGTTGCCTAATAAAATTTGACAGTCACTATTTTGTGACTTGGAGAACTCCATACGACTTTTTGATGTCCTAAAACAATCTATGGCAACCAAAACAGACATGATAATCAAATATACATGCTAATAAAATATCCATGACCATCATGGTCTTAGTTATTCCATTTGTCGGTGATAAGGATAATTTTTTTCAACAGTTCGCTAAGTCAATGGTGAGAACATAAAACATTAAGCCTCTCATCAAACACAAGGGAGAGATCCAAAAGAATTGTCACCAAATGAATTGACCCCACCCAGCCCAACCCATATAGTAATTGTCAATAAAATTTAAGATAGAATAATCTTGGGCTAGGCCATGCATTGTTTTCTTGACAGGTTGGGCTTGTCAATTACTCCCAACTTCTTCCTTCATTTCCAAGAATTAGCATCCATGCATCATGATGTAGTGATTTTCCTCCCTTCTTTAACAAAAATGTATGTTTACATATTCCATTGTCTCAAGTTGTTGTAATATTAAACTTAATAGTACCCCCCCAAAAATATTTGAAATGGAAAAACCCATCCCGCTTCTATATATGTATATATAATTTGCAAGAAAAACCATGCAATTAAGAAGAGATACACCACACATGATTAAAACACATATTATCAGTGCCATTATTAGAGCCATTCTTATTGGGTTGGAATCTAAGAAGGTCAATTAATCACCTGAAATCAACTTGATTGCATTTCGTTCATCCAATGAACATGGAGCAAAGCCAACCGTTGAATTTGTTAATGCTTGTTAAATGGACAGATTCTACAACCGAGATAAGGATTTCCTATTAATCCAACAACTTGACAATTCATATAACCTACTAAATTTATTATTTCATTTTACTCTGTGGGATTTTCACATATATGATTATGGAGTTCTCAAACAACATTATGGTGCTATTTAAAAGAATACAACACCAAATATAAGAAATTGCATAAGATGATTGGGAGCATTTTAAAGGAATGTGCTATGTATAATACAAATAAATTAATTACAATTTTTTTATACTTATGAGATACTTGGGAGCATTCCTTTCAAAGAAACGTGCTACACAACTATCTACAATATAAATAGATTAAACACAAAATGTTTATATTTATGGTTCAAAATTTACTTATAGGGATTTTAGAAAAGAAGAAGCCAAATACAATCTTCAAACCAACATACTTAGAAAGCGACTCACATATTTCTCCTTCCTTCTCCAATAATTTCAGACAATTAATGGATGGGAAGTCTCAACATCTCTTCGAAGAGGCATCCAAACAAATGTATGTTTCAATATTTTATTTTCTATTAGTACTAAATCCACTGTATTATAGAAATAGTTTTTAAAGGGAAAAAACTTCTCTCTATATTTCTACAATATCAGATATGAAGTTACTAATAAATACATCACATATACTAAATTTCGTATTCTTTGTGCCATTCTTATTGCACCGGAATCTAATATGGTCTAGGCTCACTCATGAACTAATTCATGAATTTGAATTAACAATTCATATGACCTATTAACTTAGTTACTGCTTTGATTTTTAAGTGAATTGATAAAGCACATACAATATAACAAGAATCCTAGAGATAATCCAAGGACTACCCATTGTATACACTAAGAGGGAGCTAGGAGCAGGAAATATGGAAAAATGAATATTAGGATAACACTAGAGAGATAAGAAGTGATCCTTGATAAACTCATCGACCCCTAAGTCTTGTAGAGGAGGGATTTCATAGGAAAGATAGAGAAAACACCCATTGTGGAGCACAAATTCACAAATGTAGAGTATTTACCAAAATTATAGAAAGCATATGACATGTATGAAGTTCAATTGAGTAATGGGGAGAGGAGAATGAAAGTGGCCAAGGAAGTGCAACAACTTCAAATATAGTCGCTCCTCAATATGTTGTAGGTAACAACCTTTGTGTAGATAAAGATATTTCTATTTATTGAGGCCATCTCTATTAAATAAGGCCCATGTAGTAAATATAGTGTGAAAGCAATAATTGTAAGAAGGCTTACTAGAAGGTTTCACCTACTAGAAATTTCCTAGGAGGTTAGATAGAAACTATTGTGAAATCAACAATTGTAAGAAGGCTTACTAAGAAGCGTTCCACCTACTAGAAAGTTCCTTCACTAGAAAGTTTCTAGGAGGTTATATATAAACTACATAAATAAGTAGAATCAATGTAATGAGATGTATCGTGGATCATATTGTAATTGGAGCCTTGCTTTTATCAATAAAGGTATTTCTATTCGTAGTATTTTGGCTCTTTTACAATTTCCTATTGTTGTTATAATTTTTCATTTCCACTCCAAATACTACTATATTCTATTATTTCCACTTTGAATCTTCTACTTTGCTAATATGGAACACCACAAGTGGTATTGGAGCACTTTCCTGAGATGATATTTTAAAGAATTTGCTTTTATGTTAGAGGCGCATTTCGACTTCTATAAATAACACAGTGATCTATCATTCAATGGGAAAATCTATAGTAAGGGAAGAATACACATAGGAAATACAAGCAATTTCACTTGGTTGGACACCCTTGTAATCCATGCTGGTGCCCCTTCAAGTAGTATCACACTAGACAAGACTTGTATGTAGAATCTCACTTCCACATACCCTTAGGTATATTAGAAGTCCCCTACGTTTCCCAAAACCAACTTTAGATATATCAATTGATAACCTTGATTCTATAGTACACTGAGAACAACACTAAAGAAGATTACTCGCTAATACATGGGTAGTTGGATAGTATGGGTGAGGGTATGGTCAAGTCTCCTTAGTTAGTGATCTGAGAGCTTGGGATAAGTATTACTATTGGACCATGCACATATATTAGAGAGCTATAGCACCTATCACTTCCTTGTCCTCAAAACCCTAGAAACATTATCCTTTGTTTCTATTCCATGAATTCCTACATATCTTGTAGTATTGAGAATTTGAAAATTCTATCATTGTAGTAATATTCAAGAGGGAGTACAACTCTGCTAGGAGTATACCAAAGAAAAAAGGTATAGTCATGCACAAACCCTTATTTCAAACCTATATCAATAGAATCCTTGTGTTGAGTTGATCACCATTGTACCACTCTTTAGTAAGTATTTTTTGTTAGATTCACCCACACCATTACCAAGCATATATATGAATAGACACAAGATGATGTGCTAATTGCATTGGTGCCACTCTCTAGTAATTATTTATACCGAGATCACATTCATTCATATGTAACCTATACCATTTGACCTCGAACAAAACTAACTTGAAGGATTTAAATTCACACTAGATTAAATCTTCCAAATTCCCATAGTATCTATTTTTATATATTGTTGGATGCTTGTCACTTCTAGAGGAAACATTAGTGACATGAACTACTGTAGTTATCCCACAATCAAAGTTTTTCTTCTTGTCATCCAACTTTTTGATGTGAAATTTACAACCATTGCACTACATAGCCTTATGGTGTGTCAACACCAATATATCTGACACATAAAAAATGTATTATCAATCAATAAACATATTTAGACTTAGTAAAAAACAAAACAAAACAAAAAAAAACAAAACAAAAACCACATAGATTAATATAATGGAAAATAAGTAAAAAATGTGGGTGAATATGCTTTCATGTTTATCATTTAAACCATTTCCTAAATCAATTTCCCTATGTGTAATATTGATATCTTGATTACAATAAGCCTCTTTAAGCAATGTACCCACCCCTTCCCATTGTAATGATGAATCATTATACTCAATTCCAATATCTTTCATAATGGCCGATAAATCTCGGTATGTGCAAGGTGAAGTATTTGACGATTGTAGGAGAAATTCACCTAACAATCTACAATGAAAAATATAACTAGTTAATGTAAAGAATATTAATATTAAATAGTGCATCCTTAATTTACACATTAATTAATAACATTACGAATAAAGAAACAAAACTAGACCTTTTATGTATATGTGACGAATTATATTACATACCTTGGGATCTGGGTGAGAAAAGTGTTTGAAAAACCATTCAATACCTTCAAGTTCACCAACAACAATATAGCATATAGAATATTTGTCCTCGAGCCTTCATAAAGAGGTTGTTGTGACTTATTAATTAGAGGTACATCGTAAAAATCATCAAAATTGACATCCATTGGAGTAAAGGTGTCCTAAATCAACACATTTATACCATCATTCTCAATTATAATATTATCGGTGTCATCTCCTTCCATAGGACTAACTTGATCTCCAATATTCACTCCATATTCCTTAGTGCATAAAACAATATTTCTACTACTACTTATCACATTCCCAAGATCACACTTAGGACGCCCTTTATAATTACAAACAATCAAATAATATTAGTGTATGTAACAAATATTAAAAGGATACAAATTTCTACAAATACAATAAATACAAAAATATATAATGATTACTATCTTATCAAGTGACAATATTCATACCCCCCATCAATGTGTCCAAACTTTCTACAATGCCTTTCAGCTATTATTAAAAGTCTTCTTGTATTGAATCCCCTACATTGATTGCAAGGGAAATAACATTTCCTATCACCCTTTGCTTCCAATGCCGCAAGTAACCTATTACAAAAAAATCTAATGAAGCAATATAAGTAAAATATACGAATATACTTCACCAATTTCACACATGTAAATGCGTTTCTATAGGCCAACAAACATAATATACATAATAGAGAGGAAGATGAGCTATGACCCCATGTAAGACGAAATACAGGGAAACAATTTTATGGTTTCCATTTTGTCAAACATTTGGGGAACATCCTTCCAACATTTGTAAACAATTTTGTTAAATGGTTGGCGTGCATCCTCCAACCTTTCACACTGTGTTAAAATCCAATATTGTTGAAATTAGGGAAAGGGGAAAAACTTGAGATATCACCCTAGTATAGAGTCTTTAGGGTTTAAAACATATCCACAGTCTTGTAACTTGTAACATGTAAATTACCAAGACCATGCATGCATTTTTCTTAGCAGGGTGTGCATTTTTCATCATGCCTTGTTTTCATGCTTTGTTATGCATTTTTCCCTTTATGCATTTTTTTGCATTTACAAGGTAGTTTTTAGTGTCTATGGATAGAAGAGGGTTTTTGGTTTGAAAATGAAAAACTAAATGTAATTAAAATATGTAAAATTATAAAATACAAACTTCACAATTTGAATCATTCAATTTGGAGGGCATATGAGTCCAGGGTATGCATTTTACAAAAAGACAGTTTTACCCTCCATTTTATAGAAAGTCTTCAATCTTGGTTCAAGGTAGAAGTCCTATTTCATTTGAAAATACACTTAGGGTGATATAGATAGATTTATAATGTTATTATATTCACCCCAAATCTCTTATAACTAAATTTGGAGCTATATAGAAGCATGGACACACATTTCCATGAAGTCAATGTCTATCGTTTTGGTCTTTCAATTTACAAGGCATATTTTTCCTCTTTTACACAACAACCACATTTATGTTTGAAAATAAAAATAAAAATCTGTACAAATGTGTAAATTATCTAAGACACCCTCAACAACTTGAATCACTCAAATTGGAGGTGTTTTAATACCTCAACATACATTTTTGTGAAGCTTGGAGTGTATTTTTGTGAAGTCTGGTGTGCATTTTGCACAAGGGCGGAAATTAGAGTTTAAAATAAAAACATGTATTTCTTATGTGTGAGTGTGCATTATGGGAAATTGTAACATACGCATCCTACAATAAGGCATAACAAAAATTATTCCTTAGGCTTGCATTTTAGAGTACATAGTGGGCATTTTCAAATAAAAAACTTTATGTTGTGCATGTTATCCCCAATTTATAGGGACGACTAAGGAGATGATGTCTCAAGGCCCTCAAGATGCAAACATGAAGTATTGAGAACCAAATGACTGATAGCATCCACATGCACAAACCGAGACTTGCTTCACCACCACACATCCTGGATTCGTAACGATGGCATCAACCACATCCGATTGCTTTCGGTAGACGACGTGTCTTGCTCCATGAGGTACAAGTCAAGTATTGTGGTAAGTGTCACTTTAATATTTGAGGCATTTGAGTATGTTTGATTTAAAGCTAGTTTTGATTATAGAATGTCTACTTGGAAGTTATGCTTTTTTCCCTGTTTCACCTTGGTGGTTGACAATGTGCCCTAGTGAGTGGTCACCCTTAGGGATGGGTTTGCTACAGGAAGGTCTCCTCAATGAGTCATCATGTCATTCCCTATCATACTTACCATTTTTCACACTTCACCCCTTTTTCATCTCCTTGTCTTTTGGGATTTTTAAGTGTACTGACCCAAGAAGGGATTGTACCTCATTTCATGGGAAGAAGGTGCTAAAGGCCCAGATATTTGTAGCTGGAAAATTTTAAAAACCAATCATAAACCTTCTAGATGCTCACCCAGGGATCTTGAGGACAATGAAATTTCACTCATAAGAAAATAATGGGACCTATGAAAAATAACAATATAAAATTTTTGACTATGGTAGAGTGTGTGTGGGCAATGTTTTTCATGCTTAGCTAGAAGTCCCACACATTGTCTTCAACTTGGGGAAGCATAGTGTGACCAAGGTAGAGTCAAGGTGGGAACTATTTTTCATTCTTAGGAAGAAGTCCCACCTTGTCTTAAACCTAGAAACATTCTAAATAATTAATGGAAATAAATGGGCTTGGAAAAAGGATGCATTGAAAATGAAGGTGCAACACACCCTCTACAAAGGCACCCATAAATGAGACAATATGAACCCTTGTATGCCATGAACCCCATGCAAAAAATTCTTACCCCCATCCACTTCATCTTCTCCACATGAATTAGAGAGGTTTCCACCTAGGAAACACTCCTTGACTTAAGGAATGATTCACCCAATAGGTCACCTTGTCAACCCTCCCATACTTAAACTTGAAAAATTGCATAGGGTCTTTGAGCACTTGTTTAATTTGATGAAGTAGTTTTTGATGTACATGATTAGATGGATATTATATTAAATGTGATTTTACTTGCCATGATTCTTTGACTTGATATCCTTGGAGAACGTACTTTTCTGTCTTTGCAAGATGTTGTTGATGGACATTTTGGAGGAACAAGCATAGCTTGGGCCTTCATTGGGGCAGGAAGCCCACCGTTTGGATGCCATGGCCCAAACCTTGGGGAAATATAGGATAGAAATGGTGCATTTGTAGGAAAAGGAAGAGACTTTGGAGGACCTCACCTGGCCCTTGCAAGCCCACTGATTTTCCTTTGAAGGATAAAATGTCACCTTGGAAGGCTTGACATCACCCTAGGGTTAGGGTTTTGGTGGTGTTTGATGGACACTCGACATTTGTGATGAGGGAGATACCTTTTACCTTGGATATAAGACCCCAATGCATGAATGGAAAACCTTTTGAGGCCCAATGATTTCATCCTCAAGCTCAACTATTTTCTAAAGTGACCAAGACATCACCCTAGAAGGGGTTGACATCACACTTTTAGGGTTTTCATCATGTGCAAAATTAAAATATTTTGTAAAGGGGAAAAGTAAAGGGGATTGGCCTCCTTACTTTTTGATTTACCCTAAATTTATGTGGACAAACACTTTTTATGATTTTTGTATAAATAAGGATTATTTTCATTTCATTTTAACATAGCTCTCTCATGTGAGAAAGACTACTTGGCTGAAATTTTCACCCTGCTTAGGAAATTTGGATCATCTCTCTCTTCTGCAACTATCTTATGGTATTTTATCTTGGTATATTTTGGAGCTAAGGTGGTTCAAACCTCTTGTAGGATTTTTCTCTTGCTTATGGATGGACATTGCTTGGTAAACTAGGGTTTGATCTTGCATTTCTTAGAATTGGTAAGGAAATTTATGCATTTTGTTGGTGTTTTCTTCTAATTTCATTGTTAATATAGTATCAAACCCTTGGAGGAGTATAAGGTCATACGCTCTCCATAAAATTTCATGTTATTTACTAGTTGATAAGCCATTTTTTGCAAGGTTACTAGGAGGAGTAAAAGGGCTTACACCCTTCTAGCCCTACCTTAGTTGGTTTTGCATGCTCTAGGGAGTATAAGAGCCTACACCCCTAGTGATATTGTGGATCTAAATATTACATCCAAGTCTCCATTTAACCAATAGATACAAATCACTAATCTGAAAATTGCATTGGAGAAATAAATTATTGCATTGAAATGCATGATTTTACAAGATATTCAAATTGTTTAAAGCGGAATCAATTATTTGTCTTAATAGCTTGCTTGAGCCACTAGGGCGTTTTGATTGGTCAAGGATATCTTATTGTTGTGATAAAATTTATGCTACATCCATTATGGCTACAACAAACTCATTTAAACTTCTTTCTCTTACTCACTTTTCAGTCGTAAAAAATTGCTAAGAAGTTGCCATATTAATCTACTAGTCACAGTGCATCTTTTGGGTGGTTTATTTGTGATTTTTAGTGGTTGAATTTTTATGTTGTAGCAAACTTTTTCTATAGAAAAAAGACTGTCATAATATCTCTTCAATAAATTTTCTTAACAACCTTACTTTGTCACTAAAGTCTAGCTTTATCTTACTTGAGTTATACTAGTCATTGATAGCTTAATCTCTTGCATATTTATTTTATTTTTAGTGACATATATAACAACTTCTATTATCATTCACTAGTTGATTTATATCATTGTTTACTGCTTCTATATAGGAAATCAAGCTTCACTTGCTTGTGCATTTGAATATTGGGCTTGTATACTTGTCTTTTCTCTTGTCTCGGGAAGGTACAACTCTCTTCTCCAAGTGCTCAAACTTTTGGCAACCATTAACCATCTCTGAGACTTGTTTCCAAGACATATTTCACTTCTTAGCTTGACCTATAGGGGAATCATATTCATTTCTCCACTTTCCATCTCTTTTCCCTCTAGGGTCACCTGAGATATCCCCCTTGTGTAGGATTTTTCCTTCACTAAAGTGAGGGGAGTAATTACCTAAGGTTACAGTGGGTAGGTATTCCCATAGTTCTCTTCATATTGTGGATTGTTTTGGGCTTTTCCCAACCTACAATTTGTGCGATAACAATGCATAAAGGGTAAAAACTGCCTTGTAAAATAAAGAGGTCAAATTGTTAAAATTGGCCTTGTTGAAATGCACACCAGACTTAGGGAAATGAATTCACAATGGTGAAATTGGTATGATTATATCAGGGATATATAATCTTATGAAACCTCCATCCCTTTAAATAAATTATGCACGCCCCATGGTGAAAAATGCATGCCCTAAAAAGGAAAATTGCATAAAATGCATAAAAATGGGGAAACTAAAAACTACATGCTCTAGGAAGAAAAATGCATGCCTTGTGTTGGCAATTGTATGTTGACCTTATAAAATTACATCAAAACATGGTATTGAGGAAAATGCACACCTTATAAGGGAAAAATGCATGCCTCAAGTTGAAATTGCACGTTGAGGGCATGGGATTGCATGTTTACATAGTAAGGAGGAATATGCACACCTTGTTAATGTCAAATGCATGTCTGCACTATAAAAATGCACGCCCTTGACATGTTATGCAACCCTATGGTGGCCTAAACCCCAAATGGTTTTTCCTTAGCCCATATGAATGGTTTTCATAGGAAGATGAATGAAAATGAGTGTTGATCCATTGTGTATGATTGATGCTACTATGGAATATCTTATAACAAACTTGAACCCATGTTTGAAAAGTTGATTGACAACATGCATATGTAGTTAACCTTGTATGTTGAGTTGTTTCCCGAGTCCCAAAATCTTAGAAACTCAAAGTACTTGTAAGTCTCCCACACCTATGGTTGACTTCAAATGCATGCAAGATATCTTGCTTATTGTTTAATTTGATATTGAGTGTGTGTGTTTGCATTATATTCGACAACGTTTGTAATTTTTATTTCAAAATTATCCTGACACATTCTGACAATCATTTTTTTATTTTCCAAGTTATAACGTCCGGGGAAAACCCCTGATTACTTGCCCTCATTTAGAGGATGGAAAATTTTCATTAATTTTCAAAAGTCCCAAGTCCATTATTAAAACCTGCTACAAATCTGCTTGAGCGTTCTTATAAAAATGCACGATAATAAAAAATCATTTAAAAAAAATTCAATTTCCTGTCAAGGGTTTCCTCAACGTGAGCATGCATTCCTCGACTTTCACTCCTCAACATCCATTCCTATTAGCATGCATTCCTCAAAAAACCATTTCAAATTTGAACCCATAAATGTTAGGATATTTAGACACTTAGGAGTTAGTTAAGATCTACTTGGTCTAATGTGTCATTAGGTAAAAGTGTGTTTCTTAGTGTGTTTCTTTAGTATGCATTTGTAGTTAGGAAATCCAACGGTCATGATATGTTACCGACATAGAGTGATCCGAAGGTTCATATTCTCCTCGATCTTAATGGCCATTGATTCGTGTCTTAACACCCGATTGGTCCATGATCTCTATTTAAAGAGCATGGAGGGTCATTTGCCGATGATTGATTATGAGAAACTCTCTTGTAAAATCTCTCTGTAATCTTTTTCTTTTCAATTAATAAATTGCTCCAAGTGGTCGCATTGGATGAGGCTATGGATGTTTCCCCGTAGGGGTTTTACCACGTCAAAACATCAATGTGTTGATCTTTGATCTAGTTTTTTGAGTGGTTATTGAAGATGTTCTTCCTTTTTTGGAATACTTGTGTTGTTGAACATGGTATCAGAGCCTATTTGAATACCCCCTCCTGTTGTAGATTGAGATCGTGAAGACGAGTTGCCTCATATCAATTTTCTGCCATTTCCATACATTTATTGGCTGAGAAGAATGTTCCATTGTGTCCGGAGCACACATTTCAGTCAGGAACACTTTTCGTTTCACTAGAAAAGATTTCCATTTTCCCAATATACGACCATTTCAGTAAGATCCGAAGGTATAAAACCTGAATACGCCATTTTAAATTTTTGTAGAATATTATTTTGGTTTTATATTATTTGTTTTTGGGTTGCTACTCTTTTACATCTGTGTATTCTCTTTCCCCCGTGCCTTGTGCGATCTTGGAACATCATAAACAAATAGGAAAAGGTGCATTCTTTGGGTAAGCTAATTGAGATCTAACCCTTGTTGTCATCAAGAAGAGAAAAGTTTTTGTTGTGTGAAAATATTTTTTTTTAGCACACTCTCCAAGGCTGTCAACAACAACAACAACAAAAACAACAACAACAATAACAACAACAATCCTCTTGCTAAACAATACAATATGTTTTGCTAGACCATTTGATTAAAAGTTTCCTTTTTAAGTAAGAGATCTTGAGTTCAAGTCTCTCTTTTTGTTACTTTTTTTGAAAAAGTTCATGCTCCATTGTAAAGTGTATTTCACTTCAAGTATAAAAGTGAATAACTATAACTAGCTTTAATATTTTATTTTAGAGTTATTTATTGTGATTGCGAATTTTATTTTATAAAGTAACTTCATTGTAAAAGTTACCCCCACTTCTTTTTATAAAAGTGGGTCACTTCATAAAACAACTTACACCATCACATGGTCCTTTGGTTACCATTTATGCCTTTTTTTAAAAGGGCATAATTTTCACATCTGAAGTCCGTTTTCAGTGCCATTTTTTAAAACCGCCTAATTTTTCGAGATCTTTCCATCCAGATCATTGGTTTCAATTTTTAAATCCATATTATATACATATTTAATATGGATTCTTCAAGTAATTTTTTTCTTACCAACACCAACTACTTCCA